>CAUZLF010000126.1:403777-512229 GCA_963580285.1 Lucinisca nassula
ATGTCCTTGTACTCTTGATTAGGTTTTGGTGACTTTGACCTTATTTGCAAGGGCATATATCCCCAAAATGATCAATTTTGGCTTGTTTGAACCTTACCTCATAAACGAATTGTTGAAATTTGGTCAAACCTGGTACAATTTATCATTGCAGTCGACCAAAGCTTTCATTAAATTTTGGTGACTCCAAGGGCACAGCCCCCCCCCCCCCCCCATAAAAAAAAAAAAAAAAAAAAAATATATATATATTTTTGGCTTGTCTGCACTCTATCTTATGAACGAATCAAAGACATTTGTCAAATTTGGTACGGTTTGTTATTGCCGAAAGCTTATTGTTTTATTGTAATGTCCGGTTAAAACGCTCGAGCTAAAGCTGATACTAAAATAGAAGTGGAGGCAATGATCAGGAATCGATACAATCAACCCACAGCTCCCATCAGAGACACCAAAATGAAAGAAACACAAACATGAAACAACAGACCCTAATGGAAACATCAATAGCGGAAAGCCAACAGAACAGTTACTTTCCCACAAAATGGCCAATAGGCTATCCGAAATAAAATAATATAAGCGACACAAACACACAAAGACAAACCATAACAAAAATCAAAGCACTGAGAGTACCGGTGGGTCGATCGCCTCTGAGTGTAGTTTGGGAAAATAGTCCTGAGCTGAGAATCGAACTATTCGTTTAATTTTAAGCAAGCACAGTAGAGCTGATCAGACGCCGCGTTATGTGTAGTCTGATTATGTAGATTCTGTTTGCTAATGCCCAAGTGTACGAGCACAGTCCATCCGCCCCCGCCAATAGGGGCTTGAATAAATAGATAGGCTGCATGATGCTTCCATGCAGAGCTGAAAGTCCGGTAACATTGGAAGTAACGTCTCCAAATGACCTATACAGTGTTGACGGGAACGTTAAAAATTAAATCAAACAAACGAGTACAGTTCAGAATTTTCTTATTACGCTGCGCTCTGACGTCTTAGGGTAGTACTTGGATTTTGTTCAACAGAGTGGGGAGGGTGCAAACGCAGCCCCCTCCAATCTTTTGGAAATTATTTCAGATTCATAGTTTTTCACCCTCTGCAAAATACCTGAAATTTGCATCCACACGCCCCTTTTCAGGGTCTGCGTACGGCCCTGAACCATGTTCAAAACTGTTGTTGCATACATATTGCGAAGAGTGCCGACCTGATCAGAAGCAATGCATTCTATATCCGATCTTGGTCTACGCTGTATGTCTAATAACGGTTCCATCTACAAAGTCTGGGAATTTTTGCACTTAAACATTTCAGGGTTCTAAAATTAAGTTCTTAGCAGGAGTGGGAAAAGTCTATTTTTAATCGACTTGTCATACATTTGTGTAACAGTTTTATAAACATAATGTTACGAAAGACGTCACATGACATCGTGGCCTGGATTGAGATATTGTTTTTCTTTCATTACGTGAGCAACCAGGCATTCTTATACTATTTCGCTTAACCCTCAAATGCCACTATTTAAGCAAACAGTATAGTTCCTGTGCAACCTTCTGATCAGACGCCACACTCCGCGGCATCTGATCAGAGTATTATCCAGCACACGATTCCTGTCAAGACTCTATAGATAGCTCTTGTTGCTTTGATAAAAATAGCTCAAAGTTTCAAGTTCTATTAATTAAACATAATATTGGTTTTTTCCAAATCAGTGCTGGTCAGGTGGACAACTGTATGAATTCCGTTTGGCCATTTAGTAAATTAGGGTCGATCGTAACCCGATCGACCCAATAAACCGCGACAGAAGAACCGCCTTGGAACGGTCAGCGAAAACGAATTCCACTGGGGGGCGCTTAAATCGATTTCACGTGGCCACAATCCTCGCCCTTACTTCCGTCGCGATTAGGCAAATAATTTGTTCGGTCCGCATGAAGAATAGAAGTGGAGGCAATGATCAGTAATCGACACAATCAACCCACCGCTCCCATCAGAGACACCAAAGGGAAAGAAGCACAAACACGAAACAACAGACCTAATGGAAACATCAAGAGCGGAAAGTCAAAAGGACAGTTACTTTCCCACAAAATGGCCAACAGGCTAGCCAAAATAAAATAATATAAGCGACACAAAGACCCAAAGACAAACCATAACAAAAATAAACCACGACAGAAGAACCGCCTTGGAACGGTCAGCGGAAACGAATCCACTGAGGGGGGGGGGGGGGGGGGGGGGGGGTGTTAAATCGATTTAGACAAATAATTTGTTCAGTCTGCATGAAGGCCTCCTAATTCGTCAGTGCAACATCTCCGTGAACACAAATAATCAAACAACCACAGAGATGAAACAACGGTGAGGACTCGACAGCAAGAAACTAACGAAATGCTGGAGTAAAAGAAACCAACAGTTAGACTCCGATGGGCCCTAAAGCCGCAACACAGCGTTAAAATGGGTTTAATTTGTTCAGAGCTCAAGGCAGTGGAAACGATTAATGTATACATGTCGCCACCACAACCCCTTCATAAATAGGAAAATGCGAAATCTGTCAAGCTACGTCCGTTCCCTTTTGAGCAAGGATTTTCATTTGGCGTAGATTTATAAGTAGAAGTAAAATAAAGATCAGGAATCGATACAATTAACTTACTCCACCCATCAAAGACACCAAAGGGAAAGAAACACAAACATTAAGCGTCCAGACCATAATGGAAACCTAAACAAAGGACAGTTACTTTCCCACAAAATGGCCAAATGGCCATCGAAAACAAAAAGACACAAGTGATACACACAGTAAGTAACAAACAACAACATAAATAAACCGCAACAGAAGAACCGCCTTGGAACGGTCAGTGGAAAGAATTCCACGGGGGGGGGGGTTTAAATCGATTTTACATGGCCATAATCCTCGCCCTTACCTCTGTCCGCATAAAGCTTCCTTACTCATCAGTGTAACATCTCCGAGAACATACAAATAAAAAAAACTACAGTGATGAAACAAGGTTGAGGTCTCGACAGCAAACAACAACAGAATTGCTGGAGAAAAAGAAAACCAACAGTTAGACTCCGAAACCTAAAATTAGAGAACAAGAAGTAATTAAGGTGTAACTATTTCAAATTTAGTGACACAGAGGCCTTTCTGATATTTAATCTTCATCAGTGTGTCTTAACCCCAAAGTTTTGAAACCTAAACGGATGATGGACAAGACCCGGCAAACACAGCACATCCCCCTCCGAGCACACACCGACCGACGTAGCTCATGAGACATGTCAGCTGGAGGCATCTGGCAAGAGACGCCCGATCCAGATATGCGTCCCCTACCGAGCCAGCATCAGCAAACATGGCCCACGTTCCACGGAAGTCCCGGGCATCAGGAAGAGGCGTCCAAATTAGTGAGACTTGCAATATTTAAAATATAACAAAACGTGGTAACCAAATCCGTTAAGATACATGTCTCACCTGACAAGTCAGTCTTCGTTTTAGAAAAGTTAGCATTGTATACTGCAAAAGTTAAAGTAAACAACAGCAACAAAATTAAAGGTTTCCGTTTCCAATAAGGCCGGACGCAGCACATAACGCAGTGCACACGCAATTACCTGCGAGGACACGACATTATCCTCCCTGTGCGACAGAAAAGCAGATACGACAATGCAGTAGTTGCTCCAGTTATAATCATGCCAAGTACCGTAGAAAAAATTGCCACGCTGGGCGGATCATCGAAGAAGTTTTTAGAAGAGTTGGCAGTTGTGTTATTGTGTCCCGAATCTGTAGAAGTCGAAAGTGGAATTAAGATATTTGTCACCCGAAGCGGTCTGGTATTCCGGTAACCCCATGATGTTTGATGCTCGGATTCAGTTGACAAGGTATGTGTCACACTAGTATTCAGGAAACTCCATGGTGTTTGATGCAATAAAACATTTGAAGATTTATGTATCCTTGTGGATTTCAGTTCATAACGTACGGTTGTCAGTAAACTTTTTAAAGATGCATTTGTCGCCGTCCTTTGGAGAGGAACAGAGATGGTTGTTGTTTCAAGTACACTGGTATTATGACTGATGATAGTTGTTTGTGACGTTCTAGAATTTATTTCTGAAGTGGCTGTAGCATTCGAAAATGTAGAAACTGTTGACAACAATTTCAGCATTGCTACAGCTGTTGAGCCTCTAAATGACGTCGATTTTTCCGATAGCGCACCAGTTGACGTTGGTATTTCAGTGCCAAGTGTTACAGGTATTTCTGTGTGAAAATTTGTCGCCGTCTTTTGGAAAGGAACCGAGATGGTTGTTGTTTCAAGTGCACTGGTATAATGACTTATGATGGCTGTTTGTGGCTTTCTATATTTTCTTTCTGAAGTGGCTGGAGCGTTCGGAAATGTAGAAACTGTTGACAACAATGTCAGCATTGATACAGCTGTTGTGCCTCTAAATGACGTCGAGTTTCCCCATAGCGAACCGGCTGACCTTGTTCTTTCAGTGCCAAGTGTCACAGGAATTACTGTGTGAAAATTTGTCGCCGTGTTTTGGAAAGGACCAGAGATGGTTGTTGTTTCAAATGCACTGGCATTATGACTGATGATAGCTGTTTGTGACTTTCTAGATTTAACTGCTGAAGTAGCAGTAGCGTTCGAAAATGTAGAAACTGTTTGCAACAATGTCAGCATTGATACAGCTGTTGAGCCTCTAAATGACGTCGATTTTCCCAGTAACCCACCGGTTGACGTTGGTCTTTCAGTGCCAAGTGTCACAGGTATGTCTGTGTGAAAATGTATAAAAATTAGATTTCGAAATCACACACACACACACACACACACACACACACACACACACACACACACACACACACACACAAGAACAAAACCAAGTTGTATAAGCCAAACTAGCCACTTAGGCCTTAATGAAGATCAATTAACCAATTTAATAATATTTATGAACTGAGCATAAAAGAGTAAATTCGAAGAGATGACTTTCCTCCACCATAAGAAATTAAGCAGATACGTGATATTAAATTGTAATAAAGCCACACTGTTTGCTCTTGAAAAACAGACATAAAATGAACGAACGTTTATCTTAAGACAAAATATTGTTAGCATTTTCAAAACAAACACAAAGCCGATATAACAGAGCCTGTCAAGCTACAACGAAGATAACATGGAACTCGCACAACCATAGAACTTATTCTACTAATTCAACAAAGAGAGAACCTCCCCTTTACTGGGTTCGGCTGACGATTGAATATCAAAAAATTCTATTCTGTATAAACAGATACCAAATAATTTGGAATATTTTTGTACTACAGTCGAACTTCAATGGCTCGAACACCTTTGGGACCACGAATATCCGTTCGAGACAGGGGCAGTTCGAGCCAATGAGGGTTATTGGCAGGAGGCGTAACGGGATTAATTTTTTGACATCTTTTCAATGTTCTATAATAAAAAATGTATGCTGTGTGTACTGATTAGAATCGCCTCATCGAGGAGATTCTAATGAGTACACACAGCATATACTGGCAAGACAAACGTCGAAAATCTCCTTAATTAGCCCGCATTATTTCTTACGAAGAGACTTTCCCATGGGACCCAAGAACGTGTTCGAGTCAGTCACGGTATACGAGCCATGGGTGTTCGAGCCATTGAAGTTCTACTGTATATGCAACAACACAAGTACACGCTACGGTCATGTATTATTTGGATATGGCAAAAGCAAAAATTCCCTTCTGGAATGTTATCATCCAAGTGATATGCTATACTGGGTTTACATGTTAAAATATCCATTTTGGCTAGAGTTTGTAGTGACATTGATGACTTATTCGAGTGAGAGAGAGTTTTAGCATCAACAAAACTCCACAAACAGGGCTATTTACATGAAATTTTGCACAGGAAATAAATCTTAACGTCGTTACAACGGCTGTCTTAGTCGGGCCCATCACAGTCTAACTAATGGTTTTATTATCATCAAGCTTTTCACACTGCATAGGATGCCGGAGGAAATTTTTGCTAAAATGACCAAACGGCTATCAAAATTAAAAATATTTCTAGGCCATACATACAACGACATAGAATGACAGGAAGAAACTTCGATGACACGACCACCTTAGGACGGTCAGTTAACAATAGACAATTCGGGCATCAATTCGGCGTTTACGAATATGTAACCCTCATCCTAAATTTCCAAGGCAGACCGTTACAGAATATCAATACATTGTGACTAGTTACCGATTGTTAGGGGTAATACTTTACTAACTGATACTTTATAAATACTTACCTGTCTCGCAGTGAGAATCTGTGAACCCTGTAGCACACTGGCATGTGTAGCTGTCCACGCCATCTTTGCAGGTTCCTCCATGGGAGCAGGGATTACCGGAACAGTCATCTATGTCTAAAAATAAAGCTTAAAATTGTAATATAATACCGACTCACACTCATAAAAGTGACGACTGTTGCCTGCGTTACAGCATGTGTACAACACGTACATGTCATTTTCATTTGGACAGACTACTCATTTGATTGTTGGCTGTTAACAACTGTTTTGTCTTTTTAAGCTTTACCATAATTTATGGTTGCTTTAAATATCCAAGGGGTCGTGTTATCATTTTTGCATAGAAAGATTCTTGAAATATTACATTTGAATACATATAACCTATATCAAAATGCGTTTCATTATTCACTTTGGGCACTAGATATTATATTCTCCCATGCATTCCCGCAAAAACTTAGCAGCATCAGCCTTAGCAGGTTGAAGAAACTTACTTTTCACATGAGGTCCTCGCGTTTGAAGTTGACTGTAAATTTTCCAATTGGTTAAATATACGTTCACAAATGATGTTATGTTACTAACTATTTTTCATCATCGTTTTTTATCACGGGAAGCGGCGTCTTTGGTAACTAAGTAACTTTGTGGACACATTCTAAAAGATATCGACCTATTTTCCAGAAAACAGCTGGAGCAAAATAAAACCAACAGTTAGGCCCCAGTGGTCCGGACCAGAAAGACAGAGCATCAGGTACTGACCGACATTACCTTATATTTATGTTAGCTTTACGCTGGAGTCGTCATAGAATCTGAGATCCGACCCACCAGCGTGCAATTAAAGAGGTAAGCAAAGTTATCAACCGTGAAATACCATGCACGCAGTCTGTCGTATTACATTAATTTTATATTATACCCAATTTTTTTATATCGAAGAAATGTTTCGATGAAATCATTCCAAGCATAGATTTTTTGTATATATATACTAAATCAACATAAAATTCGGGTTCCGATAGCCTTTATTGCAGAAGACATTTAATTCAACATTAAAAATGGACACTAAATAGGAATGACGTCTATGAAACTTACGAAAGACGTTTTATTGGACTATTTCTATGCAAAAAGATTTTAAGGAATATATCGTAAGATAACCGTGAAATATAAATCGGAACAGTTTTTGTTTTACCCTTTAAAGATAAAGATATATAGCGTCGCATATTGGAAACAAATGACATACGCTCATTTTGGGCTTTTATTGCGACAAACGAAGTATCACTTAGCAATTAACAAATTCTTAACTGGCTTCATTTATCTTCCTCGGACTACCCCTGATAATTCGAGCGTCAAACTAGGGAGCTCATCGATACATTTTTACGCCTTTAGTATGACGCGATTGGGGCTAGAACCAGCCACCTCCCAATCCCTATGCGGACGCTCTACCGCTGAGCTATCGGGCTGGTTAGCTGAACGTCTTTTTTGTATGGCTAAATAGAAGTGAATGCAATGATCAGGAATCGATACCCACAGCTGCACCAATTTGTTCGCGTTAACCTCATTGTCATCATAGTGTTCCTCGTCTGCAAAGATAACATATGCAGTTTACTTTTAGTTAAGATGCATATCCTGCATTGATTTTCGTTTTGTCTTCGTGGTGCGTTGGAATACTGTTTTGCGGCTGCGTGGATACAGATCACAGTCATATCCACGCTGATTTATGCACGCACTCTTGGCAGGAAGACAACTTATAAACTTTCCTTTCTCGTGTTTTTGTTCTTGTATTACGTAGGTCCTGATCGTTAGTCTTACTTTGGCGATAGTGATTGGCGGTCTATGTATTGCAGTTACTAAATTTAGTCGCGATAACCTACTTTTCATCACGGTGTTCCTCATTTGCGAAGATAACATTTGCAGTTTACTTTTAGTTTATATGCGAATCCACCATTGAGTTTGCGTTTGTCTTCCTTTTGCGTTGGTGTACTGTTTTGCGGCTGCGTGGATACAGATAAATGTGATCTCTTATAGTAGTTTCATAAGGAACGGGTTTTGATATTCTATGTATACTTGTTTATAAAAACTTGTTGCCAATGCGTCGATATTTTTTATTGATTTTATGAACAAACCTGTCTGACAATCGAACCCTGTATATCCCGTTGCACACTGACAGGAGTAACTGTCAATATCATCTATACAAGTACCATCGTGTTGACAGGGATTACTTGCGCAGACGTTAATGTCTGTAAAACACAGTATGTATCCACAGCAGGAAACGTTAAGAGTATAGATTAAAATAATATGAGAGCACGGAAACACTTCCACCTGTCAAAATCAGGCTGCAGAGGTACAGATCATGCGTATGTCGTATTCAAGTTGTTTATTGCAAGTAGCAAAATAAGTCATAAAGACGTTCAATCGCTGATAAACAACAGAGTGACGGATTTAAGTGACTCAAGAAAAGTATCGCAATTAATCTGAAAGAAACCGAAAACAAGTCAATATCGCGACCATTCAAATATCGTTTGGACTGTAAACAGCCGCAATTCGACAAAGACAACAGCGAATTGCTTTATATACACGTGCTTCATTTAAACTCATAAATTCAATTTGGCTACCTATACCTTACACAGCTTATAGCTAAGCATAACTGGCGTAAAAACTATTTAGAAATTATAGTATAGTAGTATCCGGATGTTCTTGATATTTATTTGTGTCTTTACAGCATTATACGTACTTTTAAAGCTTTTGAAGGTAAATGATAAAGCTTCATAAGGGGTGAATTATTAAATGCAAGTACAATAATCCACCAGGAGAAGAAGATAACTAATATAGACCTTAGACAGTCAAAATTACGGATGAGATACATAAATAAAACAATCATATTTCCTAAAAGTCCAGAAAATATCCTATACCTGTTTGACAATAAACGCCTGTGTACCCTGTATTACACTGGCAGAAATAACTATTAACTCCATCAATACAAGTGCTACCGTGTAGACATGGATCGCTTTCACAGTCATCAATGTCTGTAAAGTAAACATGACCTCAATCGTACCTGACATATATCATAATATACATATATGACTACAAATTGTTATAATTGTATGTTGGATTTACTACATGTTTGTGCACATTTGGTGCCTGATGTTTGATTCCTTATGGTCGTAGTTTCATCTTAGAGTCTCGATTGAAGCGTCTGCTTTGGACCATTGAGACCACTGGAAATAGCGTTGTAACGTGGTAACGAACGGCTATTGTTTCACCTGACAGCGACGTGTGACTTTGATTTATCTTGCTTTTATACATATTATTTGGCATTTCACATGTTACTCACTCTCACTGTCGGTGGCGTGAGTGATATCTAATGCAGATTAATCCTCGATATATTTTACTTTTGATTAAATGATTTAGCTTTTTACTATTCTAAGCCGATTTTTGTATGGAGGTTATACAAGTATATCGGTTTGAAGTATTGGCTGGTCCTTGTCCAACTTCCTCACCGAAAATTGCCATCACCTATTTGCCACTGATATAGCTGCACAGCAATGAAAATGTCCGCATGATAACTTGACAACTGCTTTTTACTATTCCAAGTCGGTCTCTGTATGGAAGTTATACAAGTTTATCGGTTTGAAGTATTAGCTGGTCCTTGGCCAACTTATCGAAAAATTACCATCAAATATTTGCCACAGATATAAAGGCACAGCACTGAAAATATCCGCATGATAACTTGACAACTGAAGAAAACTGACTTCTGAGAAACCTTCCTCGACATTTGGAAACGGGCCCTCTAACCTGATAAAACCGTCCCGTTGAAAACTTATTTCCACAGAAAAACTGTTCTTAGGAAACTCTACCTATGTCAAAATCAGGTTGCAAAGGTACAAATCATGCGTATGTCGTATTCAAGTTATTTATTGCAAGTAGCAAAATAAGTCATAAAGGCGTTCAATTGTGGATAAACAACAGAGAGTGGCGGATTTAAGTAACTTATTAAACTTATCAAAATTAATCAGAAAGAAACCGAAAACAAGATGATATCGTGACCATTCGTTATCAAATATCATTTGCACTGTAGACAGTCCACTATTCGACAAAACACCAACGAATTGCTGTATGTACTCGTGTTTCATTTGAACTCATAAATTCAGTTTGGCTACCGATACCTTACGCAGTCTGTAGCGTAAAAAACTGTTAAAAAACTACGTTGACTATAATCTGCGTTCTGGACATTTATTTGTGTCTTTGTTGCATTATAAGTAATTTTAAATCTTTTGAATGTAAATGATAAAGCTTCATACGGGATGGATAATTAAATGCATGTATATTAATCCATCAGCAACAGAAAATATCTAATATAGACCTAAGACAGTCACAACAACGGATGATTTATATAATTAAAACAATCCTATTTCCTAAAAGTGCAGAAAATATCCAATACCTGTTTGACAATTAACGCCTATGTACCCTGTATTACACTGGCAGAAATAACTATTAACCCCATCAATACAAGTGCTACCATGTAGACATGGATAGCATTGACAGTCATCAATGTCTGAACAGTAAATATATCCTCAATCGTACCGGACATATGCAATTATATACATATATGACTACATGGATTTACTACGTTTGTGCACATTCGGTGCCAGATGTTTGATGCCTTATGATCGTAGTTTAAACTTAGTTTCTCGTTTAACGCGTCTGCTTTGGACCATTGAGAACACTGGAAATAGCGTTATAACGTAATAACGAACGGTTATTTGTTTCACTTGACAGCGATTGTGACTTTAGTTTATCTTGCTTTTATACGTATTATTAGGCATTTCACATGTTACTTACTCTCACTGTCGGTTGTGGGAGTGATATCTAATGCTGACAAGTCCTCGATATATTGTACTTTTGATTAAATGCTTTAGCTATTTACTATTCTAAGTCGGTTTTTGTATGGAGGTTATACAAGTTTATCGGTTTGAAGTATTGGCTGGTCCTTGGCCAACTTCCTCTCGAAAAATTGCAATCACGTATTTGCCACTGATATAGCTGCACAGCAATGAAAATGACCGCATGATAACTTGACAACTGAAGAAAACTGACTTCTGGAAACCTTCCTCGACATTTGGAATGGAGCCCTCTTACCTGATAAAATCGTCCCGTTGAAAACTTCTTCCCACACAAAAACTGCTCTTAGGAAATATTTCCATGGGGAGCATTGCCCTTTTGATAATCGGAACCACTTAAAATTGCACCCCTTCCACACAGATAAAAGTCTCCGGGAGTAAAAAATCTACTGAATTTTCCCCTTGAAAATCGTCATCGCCTTCATTAATTACTACACGGAGTGAAAGAAAAGTCCAATAGACATATAAAATGTCGACGGGAAGTCAACGACCAGAAATCGATACAAGTACTCCCCTACCCTCGACCAAAACACCAAAAACGAAACAAAGTAGAAGTAAAACAAAGATCAGGAATTGATACAATTAACTTACTCCATCCATAAAAGACACCAAAGGGAAAGAAATACAAACATTAAGCGACCAGACCATAATGGAAACCTAAACAAAGGAAGGCCATATGGACAGTTACTTTCCCACAAAATGGCCATATGGCCATCCAAAATTAAAAGACACAAGTGATACACACAGTAAGTAACAAACAACAACATAAATAAATCGCCACAGAAGAGCCGCCTTGGAACGGTCAGTGGAATATTTCCACTGGGGGGGGGGGGCTTAAATCGATTTTACGTGGCCACAATCCTCGCCCTTACTTCCGTCGCGATTTAGACAAAAAATTTGTTCAGTCCGCATGAAGGCCTCCTAACTCATCAGTGCAACATCTCCGTGAACACAGAAATCAAAGAACCACAGAGGTGAGACAACGGTGAGGACTCGACAGCAAGAAACCACTGAAATGCTGGAGCAAAAGAAAACCAACAGTTAGACTCCGATGAGCCCGACCAGAGACAGAGCATCAGGCACCAACCAACATTATCTCTTTAATTTTCAATAAGCCTTTACGTTGGAGCCGTCATAGAATCTGAGGCCTGACCCACCGGCGTGCAATTAAAGAGGGAAGCAAAGTTGCCAACCGTGATTGGGTTAACTACCATGCATGCAGTCTGTCGTATAATATCCATGTTGTACCCAATCTTTTTATATCGAAGAATGATTTTACGAAATTGGGTGCTGAAGTCATTGCGGTTATATATTTTTCTGAATTTATATACTAAGTCACCATAAAATTCGGGCTCCGATAGACCTTGTTGCAGAAGAGATTTAAGTCCAATATTGAATTTTGAAATTAAATCAGAATGGCGTCTATAAAATTTTGAAAAGGCTTTGCGTAGTTTATGGTACCGATAACCCTGATTAAGGAGTTTAGCCGTTAATAATTTATTACGAGTGTTGAAGTCAGTTACATGACTACACACTCTAGCAAATCGAAATAATTGCGAAATATAAACGCCATAGGATGGCGCACGAGGAACATCACCATCCAAAAAAGGGAAAATTTACAAGTACGCGCATTAAAAATACCTTTATACTTAAAACACTATATATATAGGAAGCGAAAAGGACATTTTTGCTTAAAATGACCAAACGGTTATCAAAATTAAAAATATTTCGAGGCCATACATACAACGACATAGAATGACAGGAATCAATTTCGATGGCACGACCACCTTCGGGCGGTCAGTTAAAGATATATAATTCGGGCATCAATTCGGCGTTTACGAATATGTACTTTTCAACCTCAATTTCCAATGCAGTCTAACTGTTGGTTTTCTTTTGCTCCAGATTTCAGTGGTTTCTTGTTGCCGAGTACTCACCGTTGTTTAATCTCTGTGGTTGTTTGATTTTCATTTTGCGTGTTCACGGAGATGTTGCACGGATGAGTTAGGAGGCCTTCATGCGGACTGAACAAATTGTTTGTCTAAATTGGGACGGAAGTAAGGGCGAGGATTGTAGCCATGTGAAATCGATTTAAGCCACACACCCCTTTTGGAATTCGTTTCATTGACGGTTCCAAGGCGGTTCGTCTGTATCTGTCCTTTTGGCTTTCCGCTATTGATGTTTCCATTAGGCTCTGTTGTTTCATGTTTGTGTTTCTTTTCCTTTGGTTTCTCTGATGGGAGTTGTGTGTTAAATGTATCGATTCCTGAGTATTGCATCCACTTCTATTTTACAGAAACTCAATACATTGTGCATAGCTACCGATTGTTTGGATTATACTAACTTATATTTTATATACTACTACCTGCCTCGCAGTGAGAATCTGTGAACCCTGTAGCACACTGGCTTGTACTGTTTTGCGGCTGCATGGATACAGATAAATTTGATATCGCATAGTAGTTTTATAAGAGTAACTGGTTTTGATATACTATGTATACTTGTTTATAAAACCTTGTTGCCAATGTGTCGATATTTTTCCTAATAGTTTATTTTCTTTGTATGATTTTATTAACAAACCTGTCTGACAATCGAACCCGGTATATCCCGTAGCACACTGACAGGAGTAACTGTCAGTTTCATCTATACAAGTACCATCGTGTTGACAGGGATTACTGGCGCAGTCGTCAATGTCTGAAAAACACAGTATGTATCCACAGCAGCAAACGTATAGATTAAACAATATGAGAGCACGGAAACGCTGCCACCTGTCAAAATCAGGTTGGAAAGGTACAGATAATACGGATGCCTTATTCTAGTTGTTTATTGCAAGAAGCAAAATAAGTCATAAAGACGTTCAATCGTAAATAAACAACAGAGTGTGACGGATGTAAGTGTCACAATAAATTTCTTCTGCAACAAGGTTTATAGGAACCGGAATTTTATGGTGACTTAGTATATATATTCAGAAAAATATATAACCGTAATGACTTCAGCACCCAATTTCGTAAACTCATTCTTCGATATAAAAAATACTATACGCGAGACTGTAAGCATGATAGTTAACCCAATCACGGTTGACTACGTTGATTCCCTCTTTAATTGCTTCCCTCTTAAATATGTTCTAAAGTAATAAAACTGTCGAAGCAGAATCTTTTAGAAAGTACAAGTTGTTACTGGGCTTCATCAGTGACCCTCAGATATTTCAAAATTTCGAATTGAAATTAATGATCCCATAGGACTTGAAAATCTAACTCGCATATCGATGAAGAACTGTGTGTGTGTGTGTGTGAATTCGGGTTTAACGTCGCTTTCAACAACTTTTCAGTCATATCACGACGGTGTCTGGTTGCGACAGGGAGCTCAATGCTCACGTTTATAGTGCTGCCTCACTGAAGTATCATGTCCCAGACACATTACATGATACCACACCCAGTCAAATTATCCTGACACTGGATCGACCAGTCCTAGCTCTACCCCGTAAATCTGAGTGCCAAACGAGGAGCAGCTAGTACCATTTTTAACGACTTTGGTATGTCGCGGCCCGGGATCGAACCCGATACCTCCCGTTCCCGGGAGCGGACACTCTACCAACTGAGCTATCGGGGCCGGTATCGATGAAGAACAGAAATGTTTTACGGCCGGTCACACATTTCCAGTACAGATAAATATGTTGTAAACTATGATAATCCTTTGGAAACAAGGAATACAGAACATAACTGGAAACTGTAAAGTGTACAAGTTGTATCTGAGTCAGTTTAGCAAGTTAAGCCAATAAGGCCTCATCAGTGTGAGTCTCAGATATTTTCAAAGTCCCGAATTGGAATCAATGATCTTATATGCTAGAAAATATAACCCATACTATTGTGAACGGCAAGGCGACTATTAATATGATACAAAAACAAATGCTACAGATTTACTGTTCTAATTAGTTATATGACGCAGCTCCCTTAACGAGAAGTTATTCTCAACAAACGCATCGTCCTCACTGCGATACTGAAATTAATCACAACAGTTAATACATCAAAATATGTTTGCGGAAAAAAGTATGGATTATATGGATCTGTCTAGTATCTTCCGGAACAGTTAGCTGGTTTCATCCATTCATACTTATTCTCATACTGAAACAATCTTAATTTGCTGTAGGTACACCAAAATAGAAGTGAAGGCAATGATCAGGAATCGATAAAATCAACCCACAGCTCCCATCAGAGACACCAAAGGAGAGAAACACAAACATGAAACAACTAGACCCAATTGGAAACATCACTAGCGAAAAGACAGTTACTTTCACACAAAATGGCCAATCGGCTATCAAACAAACCTGTTTGATAACTTTTTCAGATCTTACTACTGATTCTATCATACTTGACCCTGAGATTGTAAAGTCTGTCGAAATAATTACTGGGAATTAAAAATTATTCCTGATTCTATGACGAAATATAATTTGTACAAGAATGAAATACCGATGTCCTTCTAATTTTTATTTCAATGTATGTAGGAAAGAAATTGCTGATGCCTTGAATGATTAAAGTTTTAATTAAACGTTAACTAAATGCGTCATTTTAGCATCCATTAAATATCTCGATTATGCATCCTGCTACTCAAAATGCCTTTATTTGATGTACAACCGAAAAGACATTTCTAAATTAATCCGATTGTTTCTCCTGACATGGTAATACAGTTTATCAGGCACCCCCATATAAATTGCATTGTAACATATTGACCTGATAAAGATATGCTATCTCAGAACAAGAGAGCTTTATCAGGCCAACGTGACATTGCATGTCTATGAACTGGACTGCTGGAAAATGGCAAAATGTAAGTATGTACAAGGGGATTTACTGAAAAACAGAATACCAGTTTCGTGTCATTTGATATCAAGTTTATCAGGCTCGGCTTCGAGAGCGCATGAAGAATCGCTCGGCAAGCCTCTCGATTCCACAAGCGTTCTCGAAGCCTTGCCTTATTAACTTGATATCAAAAGACATGAACCTGGTATTCTCTTTGAACCCCTCCCAACTGAAACTAACCCTATCTCGAGCAAATTTTCTTGGTCGCATGTGCCATTAACTATCGACTGTATAGGTATTGTGCTTGCCATCAATATTTTGTTTCGATGTTGTGTGATTGGGTTTAACGACACGTCATCTCGTATTTTATGTCGTCTCCCACAGAAAGAGAGAACAAAGACGGAAGGGATAGCAGAGGAGATGACATTAGGGACAGCTGAGAAAGAAGAAATTGAAAGGGGTCGTACAGACAAACCAAATAACAACGTTTCCTCTCTCACCGTACCTGCAGTAAGACAGACGGCCTTGCCGAAGTGTAAGCAAACATCTCTTGACGCCCCAGTGATTTTCATTACACAACACTTTCGCCACACCCTACCACCCCAATAAAATCATACTCAACATATACGAACCCATGGTAGTACAAACGATGGATTTGGTCCATGATCCTGATTCCTGACATGTAATAACTGTACTTATGGACGAATGGTTATATCCTTTTTTACATTCTTGGTTTGCTGTGTCACCTTTATATATATTTTCATTAGTAGAGACTTTATTGACGATTCCATTACTTGGCGCTGGTGGACTGTGGCAATCGACTGAAATTATTCATGTGAAAAAATAAATACTCATTCAAAATTTGTAGTTAGTGGGTTCCCTGGACATTTTTCTATTTCTTTATACTGCAATGTAATTTTCTTGGTTTTTGAGTAGACTCTGCAAAAGCAATATCTTTCCTTATCATATGACGTTGCGTCTGAGAATGTAATAACGCTATGTAATAATTCACTAGTGGATTAAATTTGTAAATTAGTTAGATACGCACCGTAACGTCACGTGTACGACGTCCTTAACAACGTTGCGTTAACTGATGACGGAATATTGTCATTTTGTACATAATTCGTGATTTCAATGCGTTATAAATGTCATATGATAAATAGAATCTTGCATTTGTGCCCATGTATTATTGAATTTATTAAAATCGTTGAGAAAAAGGGAAAGCCTCACATGTTATTCCTTTTTCTCAACATGTTTAATAAATTCAACTAAGAAATTATTATTTTTTATACTTTTCATGAAACTATTAACGCAGTGGGTTGCGTGCAAAGCAAATGAACACCGTGTGGTTTTGTGTAAATATTGCTAGCGGCTCGCTGTCGTTCATTCCTTTGTGAAAAGCAGAAAAAATAAGTTTATTTTGGTTTATATTTACATTCTTTGCCCATCATTACTGGGCTAAAATAATGCTTATAGTGCAAATCTTTAAAGCTGAAATACATTTCCACCTTGTTCATTACGATAACACAGCCGTGAAACAGAGTGAATTTTTTCACATCTCCAAAATGGCTACTTTTCTGACGGAAATCCGTGATACTTTTCTTATTTATACTGTAAACCTAAAATTGTGGGTTCTCGGTAGAGCCGCCTCATTGAGGCGGTTCTAATGAATACCCACAACATATGTCTTGGAGCAGAAATAAGGAAAATCATGTATACCTCCGTAAACCCCAGTTTTCTCTATATTAAGTGGGGTTTAGGGGTATTCATTTCACAGACGATGTTTTATACAAAGAGCGGAACAGTGTTGATGTCACCAACACCCATACAAAAGATTGACTTCACTTGACATCACTGAAAATCATGTGACTCGATGCGTTCATGGATGCATGAACTTCATTGTTTTCTATATCTTTACATTAGACTTTACATTGGAAATTTAAATATTAATCGATGAACATGTAAGATCCTCTATATATACACCGTGAGGAAATTATTGCGTTCTAGCGATCACCTTTGCTTAATTGCGATGGCGCCCATTTTAGATTTACTGCACAATAAATGAGAAATAAAACAAACATATTTCATGCACCACAATAAATTTGAAGCTTATAAAAATGATTCTTTTATATATTTAAAAAATATTCTGTACCTTATTGCACTCTCATTTTAACATGACGTTTTGTAAATGAGCAGGGTGAACGACGTAGTGCGTGTATAAGAGCCGCTTGATGACGCCACATGCATGCACTGACCTTTCATGAGTCCGCTTCAAAAGGACTTCTATGGAGTACGTTGCAGTAATTTGCCAAATGACGCATAAAAGCTTTGCAGTGCAGTACAATAGAAGTAAAGGCAATGGTCAGTAATCGATACAACTGACCCAAACCGCCCATCAAAACTTAAACGAGAAACGATCAGGAACTGCTACAAGAAGATCCCAAATTCTTCCCTGAATATCACCAGGGAAAGAAGTCGAAACATGGAGTCTCATCGCCAAATTTAATATATTAAAGATAGTTAGATACAAAGATACCAAAGGAAAGTAATAACTAGACACTAGCAGAAATAAAAAAAGGACAGGAATTACCCACAAAATTGGCTATTCAAAACAAAATATATAGTCGATACACACATTCAAAGACGAATATAACAAAACTAAACAGCGACAGAAGAACCACTTTAGAGTGGCCAGTAAAAAGGATTTCACTTGGGGCTTAAATGGAGTTTACGCGGCCGCGATACTCGTCCTTAAGTCTGTCGTAGTTTAGACAAATTATTTGTTCAGGGCGCATCAATGCTTCCTAGGGCCGGCAATTTATGCTATAAGCAGAAATAAGAAAGTTATCAGATTTTTTTAGATAAAATGTCAGTTAAGAGACATTTACGGCAGCTTGTACTTTCTTATGTGTACTGTTGTAATGGTTTAGTGGCCACGTAAAATCGATTTAAGCCCCCCAGTGGAAATCTTCCACTGACCGTTCCAAGGCGGCTCTTCTGTGGCGATTTATTTATGTTGTTGTTTGTTACTTACTGTGTGTATCACTTGTGTCTTTTGGTTTTGGATGACCATATGGCCATTTTGTGGGAAAGTAACTGTCCTTATGGCCTTCCTTTGTTTAGGTTTCCACTTAATGTTTGTATTTCTTTCCCTTTGGTGTCTTTTATGGGTGGAGTAAGTTAATTGTATCAATTCCTGATCTTTGTTTTACTTCTACTTATCCAACTAAAAGCAGGGCTGCTTCTGTGGTTACTAGAAACTATATCTTCTTTGGTCTACAGGATGTCAAATGCGAAGGAAGTTTTGGGATCATTGGTTCCATTGTGGAATTTTGAAAATATTTGAGGGTAACTGATGACGACTAATTAGCCGGAACTAGCTAGTCTGGCCCAGAAAACATGTACACTTTATATTTTCAAGTTCTGTGGTTTATTCCTTGCTTCCAAAGAATAACCCTTTTATAGAACATATTTAACGTCACTACAGCTGGTCACTGGAAATGTGTGGCGGCCGTAAAACGTCTCCCTGCCCTACATCATAGTGTAGTTTATATTTTCTTGTCCTTTGGGATTATTGAATCCATTGTGGAATTTTGAAAATATTTGAGGGTCAATGATGAGGCCTAATTGGCCGAAACTAGCTAGTCTGGTCAAGAAAACATGTGCACTTCATATTTTCCAGTTCTGTGGTGTATTCCTTGCTTCCAAATGATACCCTTTTATAGAACATTGTTAATATTTATGACTTTTAGTCTCAAGGGCTATCTCAAGAGAAACCTTGGCCAAAGGTTGTCATCACGATAACATACCCGTGTGACATAGTACATCCTCTCATAGTAAAAAACAACATTTTTTCCTGACGAACAGTGTTCAAATTGTACATAGTAATACTTCACCAAACACGGGTTGTAGGTGCTCGCCGGTAACGTCTTACTGAGACAGTTTCAAAGGGTACACACGGCATATGTCTTTGAGCGGGAATAATAATAATGAAACCAGAACCAGATTTTCTGTGTATAAAGTGTTTTAACGTCGATATTGATTACACAGACTTTTGAATTCAAGAGTGCGAAGCATTCCTCGTGAATCAGGCTTTCCGCAGTTGGAGTTTCCGTTGGGGTCTGGTTGTTGCATGTTTGTGTTTCTTTCCCTTTGTTGTACCTGATGGTAAAATAAATCGATTCCTGATCATTGCATTCACTTCTATTTTGTTTAAATGACGGTGAATATGTACCAAGCCGATCTCTATCTACGCTGGTCGTATATGTCTTATTGTAGGTTGTATTTTACTATATCTATTTTCAATTTGTATTCTACACAAAAATGAATACATGAGGAAATGACGTACTTCTTTCTTATGAATACTAAAAGTATTTATCGAGTGGGTTGAAAACAACAGACTTTTCACGAGTGTGAAACATTCCTCGTGAAACATCTGACGAATACCCTCGTACAATCTATAATTTGAGCAGAAATAAGAAAAATATCATAACTTTTCATTTTAGAATGTTCGTTTTTGACGATAAAGTTTACAATGCATTTGTATTAGCGTGATTTCGCAATGATTACAACTGCTTGTTTTCGGTTGTCCAGAACGTCCTCAATACATTTTAAAATGTCTCCCCTAATGCCATAATGGTGCAATTTCAAAATGAGTTTTTCATGGGCGACTTTGTCAAAAGCTTTGCTAAAACCTAAAACGATTGATTGATTGATTGATTTGGGTTTAACGACACGTCAGCTTCGATAGCGCAGTGTTTAACGCTTTCGACTCATGATCGAGAGGTTGTGCATTGAATCAGGCACCCGGTATCGAGTCACTGCCTCTCACTCGCGCGCGTGAAAACATCCGGAATGAGTGTTCGAGAGCGATTAAATAAGCTTGAAGCTTAAATCGCAATCGTACAAAAATAAATTAGTATAAACTTAACTAACCATTGTAGGAGAAATGGAGAATAGAGACAGAAGAGATAGTAGAGGAGATGAAAAGGAGGGACAGGGAAGAGGTGAATGAATGGAAGTGTATATAAACAGAAGAAACAACAATACCGCCCTTCTACCCTTATCCGCTGCATTGACAGCAGGCCTTGCCAAACTGTAAGCCAATATCAGTTGAACGCCCCAGTGACATAGATTCACACCTTTGCCTCGCCCAACCACCCCCGAAAATTTAAAAGGATCAAATCAGTCTGCTTGCCTAATTGCATAGTGTTAGACAATTCGTCTATCAGCATGATATGTTGCGTCTCGAATGATCTCTTTTACAGGAAGCCATGTTGAGGTTCGTAGAGTATGTCCAGCTTTGTGAAGTGTTTAGACAGGGTAGAAGAAATTATGTGCTCTTGTACCTTACAAAGGACACAGGTCATTGAAATAGGCCTATGGTTGGAAGGGTCAGCTTTGTCTCTTTTTTTTGAAAAACGGGAATACATCTGCTTCATTCCAAATGTTGGAGAGTTTTCCAGTATCAAGAGATTTCTCGAATATCATCTGCAGGGTAGGGGGTAGCTCTTTATACAGGGTTTGTACTACAATAGGCTTTAATTGCACGCCGGTGGGTCAGGCCTCAGATTCTATGACGGCTCCAACGTAAAGGCTTATTGAAAATTAGAGAGATAATGTTGGTTGGTGCCTGATGCTCTGTCTCTGGTCGGGCTCATCGGAGTCTAACTGTTGGTTTTCTTTTGCTCCAGCATTTCAGTGGTTTCTTGCTGTCGAGTCCTCACCGTTGTCTCACCTCTGTGGTTCTTTGATTTTTGTGTTCACGGAGATTTTGCACTGATGAGTTAGGAGGCCTTCATGCGGACTGAACAAATTATTTGTCTAAATCGCGACGGAAGTAAGGGCGAGGATTGTGGCCACGAAAAATCGATTTAAGCCCCCCCCCCCCCCAGTGGAAATCTTCCACTGACCGTTCCAAGGCGGCTCTTCTGTGGCGATTTATTCATGTTGTTGTTTGTTACTTACTGTGTGTAACACTTGTGTCTTTTGGTTTTGGATGGCCATATTGCCATTTTGTGGGAAAGTAACTGTCCTTATGGCCTTCCTTTGTTTAGGTTTCCATTATGGTCTGGTCGCTTAATGTTTGTATTTCTTTCCCTTTGGTGTCTTTTATGGGTGGAGTAAGTTAATTGTATCAATTCCTGATCTTTGTTTTACTTCTACATTTTATTTTTACGGATCCTGCAGCTTTTTTGGACTCTAACCCTTTAAAGAGCTCATCAATGTCTTAAGCTGAAATGCTGATGTCAGGTATTTTAGGGTAGGGACTAGTCTGGAAAGGGAGCCTTATACCAGTGCAATTTAGCTCCTGCAATGACTACTGGGCAAGTGACTAAAGACTTATAGGGGATTTGGGTCTAAACACCGATTTAAAAAGAGTATTGAGTGTGTTGGCCTTGTCTGCTTCTGCAGACACAGTCAGTTTATCCTTTCTCAGAAGTGCAACAACACTGGAGTCCTGCTTTGATTGTTTGGGGAGGATATATAGCTTCTTTGTTTTGACCATTAGGGATTCTCTCTTGTTTTGGCCATCAGATTCAGTACTGAGACCTATGATATCGACTCGGTATTTCTGGTAGGCTCATTCTGATACGCGTCTTACCAGGAATTGTTAATGGTCACTTGGTCTACTGGACCTTGTCCAGCGTCTTTACTGTTTTTTTTTTTCTTATAAGACGTTGGATTTTCTGGGTCATCTCCTTATGGGAATGAAGCTGCGTATACCTTTTATACCCGGCTTTGGTGATGAACGATAAATGAACATCAGTTCGAAACAGATTCTGGTATTTTGAACACACTTTATTAAATATGCCTTCAACACATTCGATAAAATATTGGTATTTACCCATTAACAAAAAATTATTTTTCTTTTTGTTTTATAGGAAAACAAACAAGTGTGAAAATATCAGTTTTATTTGTTTCAGATGTGCATTGATTTTACTGCTAAGTATAAACTAAATTTTCTATATTAAAGCACATACAGGTCTAGTACGTACCTAGGCAGAACCTTTGGTTGCTTGATATATCGAGTTCACAATGACCGTTGGGGCAATTCGTATCTGCTCTGCATTTCTGAGAGCCTAAAAATAACAAGTTACAAAATTGTTAATGAAACGAGTCAAAAGACATACAACGCAATAGGAAATGTTGATAACAGTTTATTGGTGACATCTGAAATATATCTGAAGCTAATTTTAATCAACAATGCTATTATGAATATTTAATTAATTTTACCCTTTCGCTTTTGTCAACTGGCGTTATGGTTTTGTTAGTGATAGTGTTTATTTTTTGTTTTTATATTAGCGAAACAACGTGCTTGATTGGTTGCCTTAACTTAACCCTATTAAGTTTTCTTCGTGCGTTGTTTTCATGGCAATGTGTCGGACATCAAATTCTGTTACATTTAAATCCTATTTATTTTGGGGCAGAACTGTTGCCTGGTGCTATGTCTCCGGTCTGTCACGCCGGCACCAAAATGTTTTCAATGCTCCATATTTCAATTATTTCATGCTGTCGAGTTATCTCTATATTCGTTTGGTATTGCTAAAGACGCTTTTTAGAAATCTGTTTGGCCATTTTTGAAAAGTTAAAGTCCTTTTGGCATGAAACCTATTCATTATAGTGATGTTGTTTCATGTTGGTGTCCTGGACGGGAGGTGCGAGGTAATTTTATCGATTCCTAATTATTGTCTTCTCATTTATTTGGTCTTCACATCAAGTTAACGAAATAGAAGTGAAGGCAATGACCAGGAATCTATACAATTAACCCACACCTCCCATCAGAGACACCAAGGGGAAAGAAGCAAAAACTTGAAATAACTGAACCCTAATGGAAACACCAAAATGGCAAATTGGCTATTCAGAACAAAGAACCGCCTTGGAGGCCTTCATGCGGACTGAACAAATTATTTGTCTAAATCGCGACGGAAGTAAGGGCGAGGATTGTGGCCACGTAAAATCGATTTAAGACCCCCCCCCCCCCCAGTGGAATTCTTTCCACTGACCGTTCCAAGGCGGTTCTTCTGTGGCGGTTTATTTATGTTGTTGTTTGTTACTACTAACTGTGTGTATCACTTGTGTCTTTTTTATTTTGGATGGTCATTTGGCCATTTTGTGGGAAAGTAACTGTTCTTATGGCCATCCTTTGTTTAAGTTTCCATTATGGTCTGGTCGCTTCATGTTTGTGTTTCTTTCCCTTTGGTGTCTTTGATGGGTGGAGTAAGTTAATTGTATCGATTCCTGATCTTTGTTTTACTTCTACTTTGGAACGGTCAGTGAAAAGTATATCACTGAGGGTGCTTAAATCGATTTTACGCGGCCGCAATCCTAGCCCCTCGCCTTAACAAGTCTGTGGAATGAATATCCTTCTAATCCCCACTTTATGTAGAGAGAGTGAGTGTTTGAGTTTTACGTCCCACCAAAATCTAAGGTCATACGGAGACGGGTCCCGGGTTTAAAGACTCATCCGAAAGTCTGGAGAAGCCCGGAATCGGTTGTGCGATCCCTGGTTTACAAGGCGAGTAGCGTACCACTAAACCACCGAGGCTTTGTTACTTACTTTGTGTATCACTTGTGTCTTTTGGTTTTGGATGGCCATATGGCCATTTTGTGGGGAAGTAACTGTCCTTATGGCCTTCCTTTGTTTAGGTTTCCATTATGGTCTGGTCGCTTAATGTTTGTATTTCTTTCCCTTTGGTGTCTTTTATGGGTGGAATAAGTTAATTGTATCAATTCCTGATCTTTGTTTTACTTCTACTTTTCAAAACAATTTTTGTAGTGAAAATATAGATTTACAGAGGTGTACATTATGTTTCTTATTCCTGCACCTTCCTTTCTCCACGGCTTATTCAAGGTCAAAAAAGATATTGAAATTTAAAAAATTTAAAGTTTAGCTCAGGAAATTTAAGGGCACCAAAAGAATTAAAGTCATGGAAATTTAAAGGACGAAAACCAAATCACATTATATCTACAAAAAGCCAAGATATTATAGTTAGAAGCATTAAATACAGAGCAACTTCAAATTGTATAAATAGAGGATCTTACATGAGTGTTTATGTATAATTGAATTTATTAAACGAGTTGAGGAAAAGGGATAAAATGCGAGGCTCTGCGGAGCATTTGATCCCTTTTCTTCAACGATTTTAATAAATTCAATTATACAACGAGTTTAATAAATCCAATAATACATGAGCACGAACGCAAGATTATATTTATCATATGACATTCAAAACGCATTTTATTCACGATTGTTTAACAAGAATGTCAATATTCCGCAATTAGTAAAAGCGACGTCGTTAAGGACGTCGTACATGTAATCTGACTAATTTGCAGATTTAATCCACTAGTGGATTATCGAATCTATTACATGGCGTTATTACACTCTCAGACGCTACGTCATATGATAAATAATACATCTTAGGTTTGTTACGATCTCATGTGTAACCTTTTTTTTTCGAATAAGGACATCTTCTGTTTTCTAGTCCTTGAAACTTGAAACTTATATAATCACTGATTTGCATTTCTGAAACCGACCTTAACCAATATGCGAAACTAGTTTCCTCCTATATTCAATTACATACAATTTGTAATTTGGATATTACACTACGAAAACACGCCTATACAAATACATTGTAAACTTTACCCGAAAGAAAGTGAAAGTTTTAAGATGAAAAATTGTGATATTTTTCTTATTTCTGCTCAAAATATAGATTATGGGTACCTGTTAGAACCGCCTCACAATCTACATTTTAGAACAAAAAGAAAAATAAGGTTTACCCCTGTTATTCCCAGTTTTACTCTATGAAAGTGGGATTCAAGGGGGTCAAAATTATATAGGCGTGTTTTCGTGGTGCACTTTCATATTGCCAGGCAAAAGTCAAAAAACTAATGAAATCATCACAATCGGAAAGCCAAATGGATAGCTATTTTCCAACAAAATGTCAAACGGCTATCCAAAGTAAAAACAAATGGTATAAGCAATTGATACATGCAACGATAAACTGTAGCCAATTAAAGGAGTGGAGGCAATGATCAGGAATCGATACAATCAACCCACAGCTCCAAACAGAGACAAAAAAGGGAAAGAAACACAAACATGAAACAACAGACCCTAATGGAAACATCAATAGCAGAAAGCCAAAAGGACAGTTACTTTCCCACAAAATGGCCAATAGGCTATCCAAAATAAAGTAATATATACGACACAAACATCCAAAGAAAAACCATAACAAAAATAAACCGCGACAAAAGATCCGCCTTGGAACGGTCAGAGGAAACGATTTCCACTGGGGGTCTTAAATCGATTTTACGTGGCAACAATCCTCGCCCTTACTTCCGTCGCGACTATGACAAACAACTTGTTCAGTCCGCACGAAGGCCTCCTAACTAATCAGTGCAACAACTCCGTGAACACAAATAATCAAACAACCACAGAGATGAAACAACGGTGACGACTCGACAGCAAGAAACCACTGAAATGATGGAGCAAAAGAAAACCAACAGTTAGACTCCGATGGGAAATCTTAAACTTTAATGCAGAATGTCATTGCGATTACTTGCGGAAGATACTTTAGAAGAATAGGGCTGGTATTGATCAAGAATTTGTTCCATATGTTTGTTAGGATATTTCGTCTCCGAACAGATACAGAAAATCTGATAAAAAAATTGATCGAGTATATCATAACGAAAACACGCGTAACTATTGTCTTTCCGCTACTGATGTTTCCATTAGGGTCTAGCTATTTCATATTTGTGTTTTTTTCTTTAGTGTCTCTGATGGGCCGTGTAGGTTAATTGTATCGATTCCTAATCATTGCATTGGCTTATGTTTTGACTATTTTATGGTACTTTGGACTCGTGTGGTTTGTATCAGTTACCCCCTATATTAATTGTATTGGAGTACATTGACCTGATAAAGATATGCTATCTCAGGAAAAGCTTTATCAGATCAACGTGACATTGTACTTTTATTAATCAACCGGACTTCTAGAAAAATTGGCAAAAATGTAATTTTTACTGAAAAAAATACTTGAAAAAAAAATATCATTGGAAAAAGTATGGTCAGCTGATACTAAATATATCGATCGTCGCAATGTTGGGCTGCTCTGAGAACCATTGATAACTGATCGTAAATTGCTTATTTAAGAATGTACAAGGGAATGAACTGATAAATAGAATACCAGACTCGTGTCATTTGATATCAAGGTTCTCAGTCTCGGCTTCGAGAACGCATATAGAATCGCTGGGCAAGCCTCGCGATTCTACAAGCGTTCTCGCAGCCTTGCCTGATAAACTTGATATCAAAAAACACTCACCTGGTATTCTCTATATAGCTTTCCTGGTCTCCTGGTGTAAGTCGCAAGTTAAGGTTACCAGGACAAGTAAACGTAATTTAATATCCGTTTTTCTGGGAGAACCCCTTTACATTTCCTTTATTTTGCCATGAACAATGCAAACCACAGGCAAACATAAGTATATCAGGAAGTCGATGTTAATAGATTTATTTTTATAATGACACTTGTCTAGAGTTAGTAGTTCATAAAATTTATTTGTTTGATGCAGAAGCTAAATTATGCACATTTTTCACAGGCCACATTCACAATATTATAGAATGGGACAAGGCCTAAGAATTAATTGCAATACCTGCTGAGACCTACAAACCAGGAGGCATTCCAGTTGCAAAGAAGATGACAGAGTTATTTCACATTATGTGGATAAATTATTCAAGGATGCGTCAATTATCAACCTATTCAAACGGAAAGGGAACCCTCGGGTTTGTGACAATTATCGTTGCATCTCTTAATTGTCAAATTGCAGAAAGTATTTTGCAAGAATCCTGCTTAACCGACTGAATGAACACTTGGAACAGTCAGGGTATCTACAAGAAAGACAGAGTAGATTCAGAAAAGACAGAGAAACAATTGACATGATCTTCACAGCAAGACAGCTTCAAGAAAAATGCCATGAACAGAATATGGACCTTTGTCCACCTTACCAAAGCATTTGACACAGTCAGTCGTGAGGGTCTATGGAAGATCATGATGAAGTGTGGATATCCAACCAAGTTCATAGCCTCGATAAAGAGTTCCACGATGGTATGCTTGCACGGGTTCCAAATGATGATGCGCTTTTGTATCCATTCACTGAGACAAACGGGGTCAATCAAGGCTGTGTGCCAGCCCAAACACTGTTCAGCATGATTTTCTCTGCCATGCTCGAAGGTGTTTTCCAGGTTTTCTTATTCGGTATCGCTTTGATGGGAAGGTTTTTAATTTCAAAAGATTGCGAGCGGAACGAGGCGTAGGCTGATGGCATAGCAAACGGTGCTCCAACAGAAGAGAAGATGCAAAATACATGTATATAGATAGAGTATCTGACTCCTGTGATAGCTATGACCTCACAATCAACATCCAAAAGACCGAGGTAGTCTATCAACCAGCACCTTGAAGCCTTACAAAGAGCCCACTATCACATTAAGTCATATACAGTAAAACTCCGCAATTAAGACCATCAAAAATTGAGGCTAATTCTGCTTTAAAAAGCTTATTTAGAAAGTTTCAATTATTCTTTCTTTGTGTTTTCGGCATACAACGTCCTCTCGTCAGAGACCACCATTGCGACTTTTCAAATGTGGTCTTAAAGACCACTGTTTAACCGTCCCAAAGGTGGTTTTAATATAGGAATTTTACTGTATTATTTTGGAAAGGAGGCGTCTCGGATTTCATAGGGTTATTTGGTGTCTCTGATGGGAGGTGTGGGTTAATTGTGTCGATTCCTGATCATTGCCTTCACTTTTATTTTAAATACTCACATACATACCTGCGCAGTACTGAGTGTCGGTAAAGGACGGTATATATATGCAGTTTCCATTGTCACAATCATTGTTTTTCGTGCACGTGAGTAAACCTGCAAAAAGTAACTGTTTTAGAGTCAAATTATTTTTTTCATACTAAGGCGAATCCTATGTTAATCAATTCTTGTATTCAAATTGTCAATAGACATCTACTCTAAAACGTTGGTAGAATGTTGTTAATGATGTTATCTGATGTCATTTCAAATGTAATCAATTGCATGCTGGAAACACCTAAACGGCAATATGTATAGGTTATTGACTTTATATTGTGAATTATATAGGTCATTTTGGAGATGCTGCTTCCAATTTTGTGGGACTTTTACCCGACATTGATTTGAAATGACATCTCAAGCCCTGTCGCCCAATGAAACTAATAGGGCTTATAAGCACGGACGGTCCGACTCGCACCGCTTAGCCTGGGCAGTCTTAGATCCTCTAAGCGGTTGACAAGTACTCGTGTGCGGTCGGTTTAAGCTCTGCGTGGAAGCATCATGCACCCCATCTATTCCTTCAGGTCCCGATGGGTGGGTGTCGCTTTATATTGTGAAATATTCGGCATGAGGTTATTTGGCGAAACACGCACGAGCTTGCGAGTGCGTCTCCGCTACATAAACGAGTGCCGAATGTTTCCTGATAAAAAGTCAAATACCCTTTTTTATACCCAAAACTTGAACTGTCTGCCAGAATTCAGGATTGCCTGGCACAGAAATCTGAAAGTAAAACCAGATTAAATATCCTATAGTGGTTTGAAATGGAAATGATACAGGTCGTTATATAACGTGTCTTCCTACACGTTGGAAAACTACGCCCAATGGCGCGAAAGAGAAGATGACGTTAAATCTTGTGGATGTGACGTCATAAAAATGTTGACGTTTCCCAACGCAGGACGCATTTTTCCAAAGTGTCCGTTTCAATTCTTTCAAAACACTCCTGATTTCCTTAAAGAAATTATTGAACCCTGAGCAGATTGCAGGGTAGGTCATATTTGCTGTCATAAAATGCTCATCATCACAATATATATTCGTATTGTTTTTCGTTCTTTCAGTCGATATGCACGACAAGATGGCTGCCGATTTCTAGTATCGAAATGGACAAATGTGAACCAAGTTCTATTGTGAACGAGACTGCTTATATACCGGCAATATGAACTTGACTACGGACAATACAGAACATTATTAATTGACTATCCTGTATTGATCGGAGGTCATCCATATTAACACCAGGTCAACCAATATTAACTGAGGTCAAGTGAGGTCAAAAAATCAATAATCATGTTTTTTTAATGTGTCAATAAATAAAATTGTCATTAATCAAGTATTTTCGTATTGACCCAGTCACAGGTCCTCGGTCAGCTGTATTAGCATAGGCCTTCGGCCTCGGGCCAATACAGCAGCCTTCGGACCTGTAACTGAGCCAATACGAAATTACTTGATTAATAACATTATAATATTAACCGGTAACTTCTGTACACTGTAAACGGAACATTTTCTGGGTATATAACATCACGAAAACACGCCTTTATAATTATGACCACATTGGACCCACCTTTTATATAGTAAAATTGGGGTTTACAGGGGTAAACCTTATTTTACATATTTTTGCCCTAAACTATAGATTGTGGGTACTCGTTAGGACCGCCTCGATGGGGCGTGTCAAACGAGTACCCACAATCTATATTTTGAGCCCAAAAAAGAAAAAATATCAAAATTTTATCTTAAAATTTTCGTTTTTTCGACGATTAAATTCACAATGTATTTATATACTAGGCGTGCTTTCATAATGTTTAGGAAAAATTATTGACCCGTTACTTCCGTACAAAGTAAACGGGACATTTTCTGGGTATATAATAAGGAAAATATTGACCGGTAACTACTGCACAAAGTCAACGGAACATTTTCTGAGAATATTTCAAAAGGCAAAAATATTGAAGGTAACTTCTGTACGAAGTAAAAGGGACATATTCTGGGTAAATAAAAATTAAAGTAAATGGGACATTTTCTGGGTATTGACAGGTAACTTCTGCACAAAGTAAACGGGACATTTTCTTGGTATATAATAAGGAAAAAATATTGACAGGTAACTTCTGTACAAAGTAAACGGGACCTTTCTGGGTATATAATAATGAAAAATTATTTACCGGTAACTTCTGTACAAAGTAAACGGGACATATTCTGTGTATATAATAAGGGGAAAATACTGACAGATAACTTCTGCACAAAGTAAACGAGACATTTTCTGGGTTTATAATAATGGAACAAATATTGCCAAGTAACTTCTGCACAAAGTAAACGGGACATTTTCTGGGTATATAATAAGGAAAAAATATTGACAGGTAACTTCTGCACAAAGTAAACGGGACCTTTCTGGGTATATGAAAATGAAAAATTATTGACAGTAACTTCTGCACAAAGTAAACGGGACCTTTCTGGGTATATAATAATGAAAAATTATTGACAGGTAACTTCTGCACAAAGTAAATGGGACATTTTCTGGGTATAAAATAATGAAAAAATATTGACAGGTAACTTCTGCACAAAGTAAACGGGACCTTTCTGGGTATATAATAATGAAAAATTATTGACAGATAACTTCTGCACAAAGTAAATGGGACCTTTCTGGGTATATAATAATAAAACAAATTGACCGGTATCTTCTGCACAAAATAAACGGGACCTTTCTGGGTATATAATAATGAAAAATTATTGACCGGTAACTTCTGCACAAATTAAACGGGACCTTTCTGGGTTTATGATAATGAAAAATTATTGACAGGTAACTTCTGCACAAAGTAAATGGGACATTTTCTGGGTATTTAATAATGAAAAAATATTGACAGGTTACTTCTGCACAAAGTAATCGGGATCTTTCTGGGTATATAATAATGAAAAAATATTGACAGGTAACTTCTGCACAAAGTAAATAGGACATTTTCTGGGTATATAATAATGAAAAATTATTGACCGGTAACTTCTGTACAAAGTAAACGAGACATTTTCTGGGTATATAATAAGGGGATACTATTGACAGGTAACTTCTGTACAAGTAAACGGGACCTTTCTGGGTATATAATAAGGAAAAAATTATTGACAGGTAACTTCTGCACAAAGTAAACGAGACATTTTCTGGGTTTATAATAATGGAACAAATATTGACAGGTAACTTCTGCAGAAAGTAAACGAGACATTTTCTGGGTATATAATAAGGAAAAAATATTGACAGGTAAATTCTGCACAAGGTAAACGGGACCTTTCTGGGTATATAATTATGAAAAATTAAGGGCAAGAAGGGCAGTTGTCAGTTTCTGAGGAAAGAATGTGCACTGTACTGGCTAACCGCTTATGTAAAATCCTGCCCAGGAAAAGTGTGCATAGGTAAACTGACCCGCTCAAAAATACCCTCACATAGTGCTGACTGGGCCGTTAAATTCCAATTCAAACAAACACAAACAGTATAAAAAACACCACCCACCCACCCCCCTCCAAAAAACAACAACAAAAAAAAAAAAAAAAAAAAAAAAAAAAAAAAAAACGCCAAAAAATCCTAACTTACGTTTGGATGAGAGTTACCTCTTCTTTTTCGCCCTCTAGAATGATAAATTTTGACCAACGCTGTTCCAGTCCTGTCAGCCCAGAACTCAAGAAGCTATGGTCCTTTTTTTCCGACCCACTCCTCAACGGCCGTCACAACTTCTTCTATGGACCAGAATGACGACCACGGATATCCGTTTTGACGTTTGGGAATAGGAAATAGTGACTAGGAGCTAAGTCCGGAGAATAAATGGGCTGCGGTATTAGCTCTTACCCATTCCGCTCAATAGAATCGATTGAAATTTTCCAAGTGCGGATTCTTGCATTGTCCCTTATCTATATTTATTATTATATCTCCCTTTGGAGAGTTAAGCTCGGCGTTTCTCACGGATCGCAGTACTCAGTTGGTCGAACAAATTTGCATAATACGCACCTGTCATTGAACTTTTCTTTGCTAGAAAGTGCATCCTGATAACATCTTGTGCGTCCCAAAATACAGTTGCTATCACCTTGCCAGCAGAGGGCTACGCTTTGAACTTCTCTTGGGCCCTACACACTTGCGACTTTGAGTTTTATTCTCTGAGTCATAATAATGGACCCATGTCTCATAATTATACAGTCACCAGACGTGACAGAAAATCATCTTCCTTTGACCTAAAACCGCTTCAACAATGCGCTGCATACTGATGCGCTGGCTGCTTTTTGCTCGTCGCTAAGGGATTTTGGGGCCCAACGGGCTGTTAGCTTGCGCATACCCAAGCGATCATGTATAATGGTTGAAACACTACGTGAAATGAGTAATACATTCGCTTTATTTTCCACATTAATTCGCCTATCAGAGTACACCAGATCCCGTATTTTGTTTCACATATCTTACCGGTAGCATCTAATGGGCGTCCATACCTGCTTTCTTCTTCTAAAGGCTATCTACCGGGTTTGAATTCCTCAACCCAGAATTTAACTTGTGCATATGATGGTGCATAAGACCCATAAACATTGGTCTACTTTCAATGTATTTCCTGACATGTTTTCCCTTTCAAATACAAGTACCCAATTACAGGACGGTACTCAACTTTTGACGAAAAGCTTGCTTTTGCACTGCTATGCTAGCCATGTTTGACGTATGAGTGAATGAACGATAAGGGTGCAATTTGGCCCTCATGCACAAAACATGTATTGAAAAAAGGCAAAAATGTGTGAATGTCACCAATATCAATTTATTTGAATGCTACATCTAAATAGCCAAAACACTGGACTGTCTCAATTACTTTTACGGCAAAGTATGGCTTATGAGAGCTGACTTTTTAACGCACCATTGCTCTCATTCTAGGACATAGCTGCATGAATAATTTCACGCTGGCTTATAAAAATATGAATTCCATATGCAAATGGAAATAATATTAATAAAATACAGAAATTTTTCGCACAATCCTTTACTTGTTCGACGAAGTTGTATGTGCATCATTGCAATTATAGCAAAATTTTATAGTAAAAAAATCAATTATCTTCATTATATAGTGGCATACATGCAATTCATAAGTATTTTATAAGATTACCCCTCCCACCAACATAGTATTATCATGATTTTGTATCTTTAATCGCAGGAAGAAGTAAAATTGACATTTACATCCTTGTGTGAGTGTTTGAGTATACTTGTAACTGTGTGTGTGCAAATCGTACAAGTTTAAAGCTAATGCGTGAGTATATAAGCATCTTCTTGTCATGAACGTCCTTGCAAAACAGACCATCACGGAAATACGCCTATATAATTTCGATCCCTTGAACCCCAGTTTTATATACTAAAACTGTGGTTTACAGGGGTATACATTATTTTTCTTATTTCTGCTCTAAAATATAGGTTGTGGGTACTCGTTAGAACCGCCTCGATGAGGTGGTTCTAACGTGTACCAACAATCTATATATTGAGCAGAAATAAGAAAAATATCACAAGTTTTCATCTAAAAGATTTCGATTTTTCGGAGGATGAGTTTACAATGTATTTGTATAGGCATGTTTTCGTAATGTTTACATAACGTCCCCTCCCATCAGGGCTAGGAGAAATAGACTGGCTACATTGTGCCTGCCTAACAAGTTTGTAAAACGTTATGAAGGTCTTAGCTTGCCCAGGCAAAGCATTTATAGTGAGATTGTTCTGCATATATATTGTTTATGCAGGGGGGCTTGATACGCGCCGGATAAAAAAACCCATAAAGTTGGAAGCAATGTTTCCAAAATGACATAAATAGTGCTGACAAAGCTGTATAACACTATAACACAAACAAACAAAAGCGTTATGCAGATAATTGGGGGTTGACAGTGTATGCATTATTTTAACTATCACACGCGTGGATACTTGTAAGAACCGCCTCGTTGAGGTATTTCTATCAGGCGTATTACATGATCTTGCTATGTAGCACAGATAAGAAAGCTATTCCAAAATTTCGACAGAATAATGTCCTTCTTTGAGACAGTTAGAAACACATATCACATGGGCCTATCAATTACATATAATGAGGTATAAATTTGCTATAAAATCAAATCAGCTATAATTCCATTCTAAACAGTACACCCGCCGCAAATCTGTTTGAACCCGCACAACCCCGTGGTTAATTTGCTTTGGTCCGCCGCGTTTCCGCGCATGACCCCACTGTAAGCCGGCTGCAAACCACCACGATTACGCGGCGTACCGCTGCAATTATCATATTTACCTTTGAGACCACGCCGCGTAGTAACAGTGTGTACAAGTAAACAATTGCTCCATGTTGGAGCAAAGGAGGAAGCGCTGCGGAAAACAACTTTTTATATCCGCTTTTTCGGGTTGAAAGGGTTAGTCTTTGCTGCAGTAACAGGCTTAAATATTGCGCAGTAAACAATCATTGGAATCGAAAGGGATACGTTAAAACCGTAGATTGTACCATTCTGTGTAGAAGCACTGTCAACTATTTTAAACACACATAGACTTCTGTCATCCATTTCAAACAATGAATTTTAATTTTGGGATAATTCAACAATGAAATATCAGAAGTATATTCAGGACTGTGCTGACTGAAAATAAAACAATAATCAAAACCGAATACCCTTTCGATGATTCAAACAAAAAATATAGTTCGTTATTAAAAATCCAGAATGTATCAAAAATAGAATTCGAATGGCAAAAATTCAGATTTTAAATATATAATTGAATGTAGTAGCAAATTAAAATTGTTAAAAAAGTGTTTTAATTTTATCAATAACGCGAACTCCTGTAACTGACAATTCGCTTACATCATTGAAAAGTCAAGTTTCATGATTACATAGTCCGTGTCTCAAACTCATTACAAATGGCGCTGCGTTGGTACGCAGCGCAATAATTGTGGCTTCACGATGATTGACAGGTTGTCCTGTCATATTTATTAGTTGGATGTCCTAATGTATATAATGATTTTAAAATAAATAAATAATGATTAAGAAAAGTTGATTTATATGGTTCTTTAGTTCCCTTTATAAAGCTGCATTATTTACTATTTACGTCAACATTTTAAGCCCGCTGCAAACCACCGCGATCACGCGGCGTACACGCCGCTGATCCGCCGCAGTTATCTTATTTACCTGTGAGACCCCGCCGCGTAGTAGCAGTGTGTATTATTGTGATGTCACAATGGTTGACAGGTTGTCCTGTCATATTTGTTAGTTGGATATCCAAATGTATATAATTATTTTAAAATAAATAAATAATGATTAAAAAAAGTTTATTTATATGGTTTGTTAGTTCCATTTATAAAGCTACATTATTTAATATTTACGTCAATATATTAAACCGACGCATAAGGTTTTTCAGTACATACTCTTACTCTGTCCCCATTGAATAAAGTACAATAATGTACATGTATCCCGATGGGCACAGAATGACGTTATCGCAGCAGAGTTGGTTCACCTTTGTGTGCCTGTTCGGAATGTTATGTTGCGACGACTTTTCTTAGGTAAAAGTAACCGATTCTATGAAGTCACTGGATGAAAAGAATTAGCAGATTCAGCCATGTATAAGCCAGCTAGCACCAACAGCCGCCACGGCCCCTACCCATCGGCGCTGGAAGAAATAGATTGGCCGCATGATGCTTCCACGCAGAGCTGAAATCCGACCGCACTCGATTACTGGTAAAGCTCTTAGAGGATCTAAGCCTGCCCAGGCAAAGCGGTGCGAGTCGGACCGTCCATGCTTGAAAACCATATTGATTTCATTGGGTGGCAGGGCTTGAGATGTCATTTCATCTCAATGTCGGGTAAAAGTACCACAAACTTGGAAGCAACGTCTCCAAAATTACCTTTACAGTGTTGACGGGGACGTTAAACCTCAAATCAAACAAACAAACAAAACAGCTGCCAGCCAGCACCAAACCTAGGGCCAAATTCGGACCGACAGCAATACGACGTTGCCTCCTCGTATTTCTGCCGGCCCGACGCTGGACCGACATTCTATGCTCATGGCAACCTTTTGTTATTTTCCTTACGCTTGACTACATGTAGTCTGATTACTTTTCCATTCCGTCATTACGTTAATGCTTTTGACAAAACTCTTATAAATGCAATAGACCACAGCTGAAATAGAAAACGTCATTCATGATTCAGTGCACTCACTGTAAAGGGTAAGGAGTGCTAATTAATTTCGGGACTCTTTCATTTGTAAGAAATAACATCAATCGAAACACAACAAATAAAAGGCATTAATTACTTAGGTAAAAGTGATACTTATAATTAATTTTACAATTTAAACATAAACAAAACAAAAGCATTAAAAACAGTGCTACTAGACACATGTTAATGCACATGTTCTTAAGACACGCCCATTTAACCTAGGCCACTCCCATTTGATCGTTCCCCGCCGCGGAAACGCCGTGATTTTGGATCAAAAGTGGAAAACAGGTAACGCGGACAATCAATTTTATACCTGTTTTAACGCCGCGGAAACACCGCGGTTACCCCGCGATCCCCACAATCGGCGCGTATCCGCGGCGGTCGTCCCAGACTCAACCATTTTCATCATACACCGCGCAACGCGGGGTTGCGCGGGTTCAAAAAGATTTGCGGCGGGTGTACTGCACATGTAGATGTTGTAGAATATAGTAAGGGCAACAGTTGTCGAGACAAACCAGAAGGTCGAGAGAGGCTGGCACGGCTACAATAAATACGTGGGCTCTATCATTGCCATAGACAATTGCTAGTAAACGTGACTACAGTCAGCCATTTATTTGAATTTCTAATTTGAATTATCTTTTTCCCTGATCAAGAAAACTGCCATGTCATTTTCGGAGTGATACGACATTCCAATATTTGACACAGGCAAAACTGCAATTACAGTAATACTTTTTGCAAACAAAATTAAAGTGTGTATAAAGCTAGTATGTCCAAACTAATATCATCAAATATGACCAGTACTAGCTGCAGAATACACTAATACTGGCATTTAATGAGGACTCAAAGCAGGCAGTTGCACCTGTATTCGCAGTTCCAGCAATAAAAACAAACACATCAGTATAGATTCAAAACATTTATTTCGTATTTAATCTCTAAAAGTGATGATAATTCAAATGACTTTACATGAGTTATTGAATTGATTCATATACTTAAACTGGTCTTGTTTTCCCTCGCCCATCGGGGCTTGGAGAAACATACGAGGCTACATGGTACATGTACTTCTGTGCTAAGCATTTCAGTATTGGTAAATTAAATGCTATTTTTTCTAAATAGTAAGGTGAATGGTAAGTAGGCAGTACCATATATATATATTTTTTTGTTTTTTTTGTTTTTACGGTCTTTTCAAGATTATTTAACATATCGAGCCGATTGTTAATTAACGGTAGGCGAAAACCGGAGTACCCGGGGAAAAACAACTGACTTTCCGTTGCAGAATTTGGTGTCTCACATGCGACCCGAGCCAGACTCGAACTCAGTACCATATTTACTTTGTGTTATAGACGGGTAAGACTAAATCTCGATTTTAAAATATGTTAGCCTGGAGTCTTCATTCTATCAACCTACAATTCTCAATACATCTATCTTATTGGAGTATAGAATTCAAATAATGGGTTGCGCAAACAGTATAGAAGTAACTGGTTGCGCAGCCCTTGCTTTGAAAGTGGTGCATATAAGTGTACATATATATGATGTTCCCAGTGACATTTATTTAAGTGTCTTCCCAAATGATACATTTCCGCACTCCAGGAGCAAATTCTTTCCTTCAAGAAATTAAAACATAATTGATTATTTGATTACTAACCTTATCCGTAGGCATTCTTGAAGGTGCTGAATTTGGCATAATGTGGTCTTACATTGTGGTGGAAACCACCGACCATGGATGGATGGTCACTATACTGCTAGCCTATTGCATGCTAATCAGGAATCAAACCTTGATAGAAGTTGTTGAGAACGAGGCACATAACCGTGTGTCATTCAGTTTCCAAATTATTTTATATAAAGGAGGCAAAATATATTCGAAAGACTTGCCTGCATGTGTCCTGCAATGTCAAAGTGTATTTGGGAGATCTGCTGTTGTTGCTATCATGGACCCGTTGGTATTAAACCCTCTGAAGCAAGTGAACCAGCTATTTTCCTCTATTAAAACGTGAGCAAGTGCAAATTAATATGTCTATCAGAGTTGATCAGGAGAACGCGGGTTCGATACCTGCCGGGGTCGGCAACATCCTTACGGGGAGGTTGATCATGAAATCTTTCCTACGGTCATTATCTCCCTTCCGTTGATTAAAGAAGGGCAGTTGTCAGTTTCTGGCGAAAGAATGTGCACTTTACTAGTTAACAGCTTACGTATTAGCCTGCCCAGGACAAGTGTGGATAGGTGAAGTGACCGGCTCAAAAATGGCCTAAATAGTGTTGACTGGGCCGTTAAACACCAATACAAACAAACAAACAAACACGTATCAGAGGAATACTATTTTCGCATTTTGAACTTTTGGTGACCCTGTATATGGTGTTTAAGGCATTCCACTCTCGCAACAAATCTACAAAATACATATTTTTAACCCTTCCGCTGATTCAAGAAGGGCTGTCGTCAGTTTCAGGCGAAAGAATGTGCACTGTACTGGTTAACAGCTTATGTATAAGCCTAACCAGGAAAAGTGTGAATAGGTAAACTGACCGGCTAAAAAATAGCATAAATAAAGTTGACTGGGCTGTTAAACTCCAAAACAAACAAACATAACTTTATAAAAAATGAAGATGAAAAAAAAAAAAAAAAACGGTACCAGGCCCGGAGTCGAACCAGCGATCCCTTGCGCGGTAATCGCTCTACCGACTAAGATATTCGGAACTGTCATAATTTGTATGTTTTATTACTCCATTGCTACAACCGGTCAAAATTACCGGTCAACATTCTTAAGTAGTTTCGCTTATAAATTCTATGCAAACTTTATAATGTACAAAGTAAAAGGATCTTATTTAAAGTATAATTAGCAACAGGTGCGCCATAAATTAGCTACGTCAACTATGACGTCGCGCTTTTCACGACGTAATGCCCCATTTGGGCACAAAATCTCATGACGTGTCACATATAGTACCAGAAATTCAACTTCGGTGAAGTTGATGTCGCACCTGCTCCCCACCTGCCCAACACAAAAAATAAAAGTTTATTTAAGGCGGAAGAGATGAATATATGGCTTTGAGAAGAATCAATAGCCTATATATGTGAGGTAAAAAAAAATGACTAAGTTCACAATGTGGAAAAAGTCCAAACCACATGCGCATTCTCATACCATGCTGAAAGCACTCCAAAGTTTCAAAATGATCGGTATAAAACTGCAAGAGGAGTTGCGATGACAAGAGGTACCTATCGTATAACAATTGAAGCTTAAAAATGACTGAGTTCAAAACGCGCAAAAAGTGAAAAAAAGTTTCTGAGAATTATGTCAAAACCACATGCACATCCTCATACCACGCCGAAAGCACATGCTAAGTTTCAAAATGATCGGGTTAAAACTGCAAGACCAGTTACGATGACAAGAGGTACCTATCATATATCAATTGAAGGTTAAAAATGACAGTTCACAATGTGGAAAAAGTGACAAACATTGATCGGACGATAAAGTCCAAACCACATGCGCATCCTCATACCATGGGAAAAACACACGCAAAGTTTGAAAATAATCGGTATGAAACTGTAGGAGGAGTTGCGATGACAAGACATCCAGTGTAAAATGTTGACGGAAAGACGGACGGACAACCGGACGGACGGACGCACGCACGGACGGACGGACGGAAACTTGCACGCCTATGTCTTCCTGCTAAAGCAGGTGCGACAAAAACTGTGGTTTACAGGGATAAATCTTATTTTTCTTATTTCTGTAATAAAATATAGATTGTGGATAATCTTTAGAACCGCCTCATCGAGGTGTTTCTGACGAGTACCTACAATCTATATTTTGAGCATAAATAATAAAAATATCACAATTTTGCACCTTAAAATTTTAGCTTTTTCGGCAGTAATTTTCCAATGTGTTTGTATTTGCGTGATAGCAGTTTTGTCGACGTGCTGTATTAAGACTTCAGGAAACGTGTTATTTTACCTTTTATTTGAGAAAATTCATACGCTAATATTCCTAAGATACAAAAAAGACCAGACTTTAACAGTGCCATCATAAACACTGAACTCTAGCCAACTTATAATACAAATGATTTCATTCCTGTGCCCGTAATTAGTTATTACTATCACATCTATACTGAACGTCAAAAGCAAGTTTACACATTGCGATAACACTACCGTGCGACAAAGTGCATTTTTAAAGCTCTAAAATGGCTACTTTTCTGATGAAGTTTCGTGATATTTTTTACTTATTTATACTGCAAACATAGGTTGTTGGTGCTCGTTAGAACCGCCTCATTGAGACGGTTCTAACGAGTACCCACAACCTATGTCGTGGAACAGAAATACGAAAAATAATGTATACCCCGCCCCCAAACTCCAGTTTTCTCTTTGTAGGGTGGGATTTAGGGGGTGTTCGTTTCGCGGACTCGTTCACGTGATTATATTTTCTCCGGCTTGAAAGCCTTAACATTAACTTTTCTTACATGCTTTTCAATAAAATATAGAGATATATTAGTAAAATGTTTTGTTTGTTTGATTTGAGGTTTAACGTCCCCGTCAACACTGTAAAGGTCATTTTGGAGACGTTGCTTCCAGTTTTGTGGGACTTTTACCCGACATTGAGATGAAATGACATCTCAAGCCCTGTCGCCCAATGAAACCAAAAGAGTTTATTAGCATGGACGGTCCGCCTCCCACCCCGGTTCCTGGACAGGCTTAGATCCTCTAAGCGGTTTACCAGTACTAGTGTGCGGGCCGGATTCAGCTCTGCGTGGAAGCATCATGCAGCCCATATATTTCTTCAAGCCCCTATGGGCGGGGGCGTATATTAGTAAAATCGATAATGTCACTGTTTCAAATAGTGAAAATACGATAAAAATTATAAAAGTGTGTCAAAAATTACGTCAAGCATGTTTTCAAGTCATTCGGATGTTGATTACGCAACCTAAATTATGCACACGACGCCAGTCGAACTTAGCAATTCAGTGTGGACATTATTTGAAATGTAAACTTTCAAGTAAACGATTGGATAAAGTAGCATTCCAAGCTGTTTTTCAGGTGCAAACTTTTAGTTTACACGCAATGTTATACCCAGTTAACACGCTGAATACCGCTAAATCGTCGCGAAATCGTCATGGAAAAAGTTTGTTTCCCGCGGTGACGGCTGACGCTTTAAAAGTGCGTTAATAATTACACCTTAACAATAAACAGAAAATTTGATTTTTTTCATAGGGTAAAATCAATTTTTATTTCACTCATGAACACCAAAATAAGTATTTTCACTCGTGGCTACGCCACTCGTGAAAATACTTCTTTTTGTGTTCTTTCGGTGAAATAAAAATCAATCTTACTCTGAAAAAAAAAAAAAGAAATATTCTCAATGTATAAAAATCATAGGTGCGCGTCCAAACAAAAAAGTGCTTTTCAAGCTGCGAACATTTAAGGTGCAAATCATCCGCGCAGTCTTATCAGCGCCTAAGTCTTCGATAATAGGATAGTGAAATAGTCTTAGCTTCTATGTCTAAATTTTTTAATACTCTTTATGCAGTCGAACATCAACACCTCGAATACCTTTTGGACTATGAAAATATGTCCGAACTACTGAGGTTTATTGAGAGAGCCCGACATTCGGCATAACGATGATCCCTTAAGGATACCTTTACGAGCTCCCTCAAATTGAAGGCTTGGCGTGTGTACTCATTAACATAACTTTTAGAGAAACAACTAGGAGCGTGATAGCTCAGTGGTTAGTGCACTTGCCTCTGATGCTAGAGGCCCCCGGTTTGATCCCCAGAGGCCGTGATTATTTCGGTGTCCAAACACACTCCACTGGCATCATTTGCGGGGACGAATGCCAAAAAGTGCACCGTCCCTCGGATCGGGACCTCTGGAGGCCCCCTGTGCAGGAAGAGTCATCTCCTGTACAGATTAAAGACCCCTACTGTAATTACATGGTTACTGTGTAGGCTTTCATCCCTGCAAACCTGGAGTTTATGTAATGTACACCTGCGAGTAATGGTCAAATGTGACCGATCGCAGTATAAGTAGAAAGAAAAAGAAAGAAAGGAAGACACAATGTTCTTGAATAGGGGTAATTATTTCGAAGCAAGGACTACAGACATAACATGTGCGTGGACATGGCCAAATTGTAAACAAGCCGTCCGTTTTCAAATTATTGAAGTTTCAGTGTAGTCTGTTAAGATGTGTCTTAAAGGGAATGGGAACACCAGACAGATTTTTCCGCCGTTTTTCAATTGGAGACAACTTTCGGGACTTCCTGTTCACTTTTCTACAAGCCCTGTCCCACTGAAAAAAGGGGTCTATTCTTAAAGGGGTCTACTCTTAAAGAAATTCTTTCCTTTAAGAGGTGACCCCTATTGATATGGGAGACAAAATACTTTTGAAGGAGTTGCCTCCCCTGAAGGTGATCCCATTCCCCCTTATGTTACCTGGTTGAAGATTTATCGGTTTTCCAGTCATTTAGTATCCAAGTCATTTCGTACCATTTGTGTGGTTTTTAACCAATTTTTTTTTTTTTTTAGTTTTGTCAATTTGTACCCACATTTAGTTTCTTTTATCTAAGGGAAACGTTTTAGGTAATTTCGTGCAGATTTTTTCAAAAGTATATACGGATGGACTTTGGTATGGCATGTGTAGGTTTAAAGCTGATTTAACACCTCTGATTAACAATCGGCTCGATATGAGTGAAATAATCTTGAAAGGGCCGTAAAAAACTAAAAACAAAGGGCAACGGATGATTTATTATACCCAATTCTGACTTCTAGATATTCTTTCAGTGAATGTACTCGTACTTTAGAGCAGTGACGTCAGAGGGGAGTATTGCAGGGGAATTTATGGCCATTCGCTTGGCTTCATGAATACGAGGACTGTTCAAATATGAATGCAAGTAGAACGTTTTCTCACGCACTAATGCGAAAATCACCTGGAAATAAATATCACAGCTTAGAAAAACATTTTACCTATACATTGATACCAAACCTGTTAAAATCCGTCTACTTTTGCCATGTATATCGTTCGATAAACACTGTCTACTCTTGTATACTAATACAAAACATGGTTGGAAGAAGGTCAGAGTACGCCGTTGAAATACGGTCCTATATTAAGAATCGCTGTATTCTTGGTATACGGTGCAAAGACATTTTTGATGAAATATGTTCGGTTTATGGGCATAATGAAATGTCTTTTCCGACAGTTTTTCGTTGGTGTAAGAAATTCAGCTGTGGGCTAAGCTCAACAGAAGATGCAGTCGGCCGAAAAGAGCAACATCTGCCAAGATGGTTGCTAGAGTGAAAGAAATAGTTGCTACCGATGCATGATACACCACTAGGCAAATAGCTAGTACGGTTGGCATCTCATTAGGAGCAACCCATAAAATTCTGAAACGTGATTTGAAAATGAAAAAGATCTGTGCTAGATGGTTTCCCCATCTGTTGACAGATGAGCAGAACAAGACACGCGTTCAGTGCGCCAAGAAGTTGCTTAACCCTCTAGTGCCCAAACCCCTTTCTAGTGTGGAAAAAATTCTCAAACTGAAATATGTGATTCCTGTCATGTAGTTAATCACAAAATCAAAGACATTTCAGGTATATATGTCCCGGATGTGATTTTATGGCATGTATCATATATGATTCATCGGGCATTAAGTTTTCATGTATCATATATGATACATTCACTGTATGCTGTTTTCCTTAACTAAATTGAGGTATAGGATAAATACAGTTGGTACAATTTAATTCAAACATTAATTTAAACAATTTTAACACGGTAATATGTAACAGGGGAACAATAAATATATTAAAATGCTGAATACTGAGCATGGAATTTCATAAATTGTGCTGATCCAAATTATTTTCTACAAAAGTCCATAGGCATCCAGCAGAGACTCAAATCAGCCAAGGCATTCTCAACCTTGTGTACAATTGTACCAAGTACAATCAATATATCTCAAAGGGTATTTGAGTTATGGCCATAGCATGATTATATTGTCAGGGGAGATAACTAAAAAACCAGGGCAACAAGAGTTGTGGCTCTTGTGCATGTTACGCCTGCTTAACTTCATGTGTTCAATTGTACTGAATACCATCAATATGCCTCAAAGGGTATTTAGTTATATGGTGATCACAAAGTAGTCATACTTTTATATTGTATGGGGAGATAACTCAGATACCATGGCATCGAGAGTTCTGGTTTTTGCGCATGACACAACTTCTCAACCTTGTGTACAATAAATATTGGAGATAAGGCAATCACAATGTCGTCATACAATGCTTATGGAAGGGGATATAACTCAAATACCATGGCACCCAGAATTGTGGTTCTTGCGCATCACTCACCTTCTCAAACTTGTGCACAATTGTGCCAATAAAATCATATCTCAAAGGGTATTGAAGTAAGGGCCACCACAAGATTTTGTCTACGGACGGACAGACGGACATACGGACGGACATACGGATGGGTGGGTGCCAGGCTGATTGCTATATCCCCGAACCCAATTGGTCGGGGGTTAAAAATGAAGTATACGCCGGTAAAACCCAGTTTTACTACATGAAAGTGGGGTTTAAGGGGGTAAAGATTATTTAGGTGTGTTTTCATGATGAATGGCCAATGTATCATATATGATACACAAAACAAACGGCAGCATGTGCATGTTTAACTGCAAGTATTGAAATATAATGTATGAGGTGTTCATATCAATAATAATAAGTAAAATAAAGATGTTGATAGATGTAGTATAAACAAGACACAGTTATCAAGTCAAATTTAATTCTCATGTATCATATATGATACATATGTGATACAGTACATTTAATGCCCGATGTATCATATATGATACATGGAAATTTACAAGCACAGAGGATACTAGCCAAGTTATTTGTAGTGTTTAAAGACATCTATTTATATTTTTCAAGCTGTAATTCTTATTACTAGATGTAATTTGCATTTTATACACACAAGCTCATACAGGTTCCACCTGGATGTTAAGACCTCTATAACAGGAACCTACTGACTCAGGGAAGCCGCCATATTGGAAAGAAAATTAATGTCACATGACGTAAAGCTAGGCTAAGAATATGAACCTTTTATAAATATAACTAAACTAAATTAATAAAAACAAAGGAAAGTAAGTCAAAATGCATACATAATGTCAAGTAATAGCTTTTGAAAAAACATGTATCATATATGATACACCGGGCATTAGCGGGTTCAAAAGTTTCCAAATTACAATTCACGGTCTTTCGCTAATGTCGTCACAGGTGACGAGACATGGGTTCACTTTTTTGGGCCAAAACGAAAGATTCAGAACAAAATATGGGCAACAAGGTATTGCAAAAGACCATGCATTGCAAAGCGGACCATGAACGTCAAGAAGGTAATGTATGCCATATTCTTTTCAAATCAGGGCCCTGCTATTCAGGTTGCTGTGCCTAAAGGCAAATCTGTAAATGCGAAGTTATACAAGAATAAAGTTCTTCGAAAATTGAAGAAATATTTCAAAGAACGAAGACCGGCAACTGGTTTGTCCAATGTCAGATTGCTACATGACAATGCGTCATCGCACAAGGCGTTCATTGTGCAAGACTATCTGAAGCAGGAAAAGGTTGTTGAACTCCCTCACCCCTCGTATTCCCCTGGCCTTGCCCCGTGTGACTTTTTTTTTGTTCCCGCGGCTGAAAAATACCTTTCTGGTCGAAAATTTGTATAGCGCAAACACCTCGGTTCTGTAATATTCCAGTGCCTTCATAGTACACCTCGAAAAGACTACCAAAATGCATTCAATGATTGGATCAGAAGTTTGTATATCTCTTAAAGGGGAATACTTTGAGGGGACAAAATAAATTTTTCATCGAAATCTATCGCGGAATCATTTTTATGTGCTTAGTTGCATTCATATTTGAACAGTCCTCGTACACTTGTACTTTTGAGCAGTGACGCCAGAGGGGAATATTGCTGGGGAATATGCTAATTTATGACCCTGAGCTTGGCATCTAGAGATTCTTTCAGTGAATGCATTTGTAATTTTGAGCAGTGACGCTAGAGGCGAATATTGCAGGGGAATATGATAATTTATTGCCATGCACTTGACTTCTAGAGATTCTTTCAGAGATTGCACTCGTACTTTTGAGCGGTGGCGTCAGAGGGGCACTTAAGGTATTTAATTCTTTCTACATTTTGAAGGAGAGTTCCTTCCAAGTCATAGGTAGTATTGATCTTTATCGTTTTGATCCGATTTCTTGTAAGTTGCATCATGTTACATTTACTGGGTTGGAACCGCATTCCCCACTTCCTAGCCCAGCTACCCAATTTGTCGATATTATACTGAAGTTTCACTGTATCTTCCGAAGTTTTTATTTCTCGGTAGCAAACACAGTCATCATTTCTGAATCAATTTCCTCCGAGATGTCGTTTATGTAAAGGGAGAAAATAAGTGGACAAAGAACTGTCCCCTGTGGGACCCCAGACAGGACAGGGCCCGATTAGATTTACTTCCATTAACAACCAACCGTTGCTCTTTATGGCATAGAAAAGCGTCAATCCATTTTAAAGTTTTGCCACCAATGACATATCCATTAAGTTTGCTTTTCAGAAGCTCATAAGGAGGTGTATCAAAAGCTTTCTCAAAATCCAAGATGAATGTGTCAATGTGTCCACCATTATCCAAGATTTTAGCCCAATCATCTGTCACTGTCACCAGTTGTGTTTCGCTGCTATGGTAACACAACTAATGCGCAACCGAGTTTGATATTCATATTCCGAATGATGACAATTTTTAGTATCACCCTCTCAGGAATTTAATATTTATTATACGGAGTGGCAAATAGCCAAAACACGTTGAATTTGCAGTCGACAGCAAATAGCCAATAAACGTTAAAATGGCTATTTGCAGTCAACTGCAGATAGCCAAAAACGTTAAAATGGCTATTTGCAGTCATTCTATTAGCGTTAGAAAGGCCACCTGGCGATGTTCAAAATATTTTAAAATGGAACGGGCCTCTGCGGCCTAGTAGTTAATTTGAGCTCTGACTCTTAATCATTTAGACTCTCACCGTTATGGCTATTGTTTGTTTGATTTGATGTTTTACGTGCTCTGCAACACTATTTAGGACATTTTAGAGACGTTACTTCCATTTTTGTGCGACTTTTTCCACAGATTGAGACGTAAAGACATCTCAAGCCTATGACACCTATAGGGCCTAGGACGCACCGACTCGCACCACTTGGCCTTAGCAGGCTAGTTCTTCTAAACGGTTTACCAGTACTCGTGTGCAGGCAGTTTCTGCTCTGGATGGAAGCATCATGCAGCCAATCTATTTCTCCAAGCCGCGATGGCCGGGGACTATAAAATGGCTATATAGAGTCTATATTTTGTGTGAACATATGACACCTATAGTTTTAAATCACATTTTTGTTTCACTGTTTAGCAATGTTCTCTGCTTATTTAAATGAAATATCTAATTTGTAAAGCCCATGAGAGGTTGGTTGGGAGTGGGGGCGGAGGGGGGGGGGGGGGGGGTGGGGGTGAGGCAAAGGTGACGTGTGTCTTGCGTCACTTGGGTGTCCATCTGATATTGGCTTACAGTTGGTTAAGATAATGGTAGAGAAGGGATGATGTTATTTCTTCTGATGATGTTATTTCTCCTGTTTCTACACTTCCATTCGTTTTTCCTCTTACTCCTTCGTCTCTCATTTTCATCTCTACTATCTCTTCTTTCTCTTTCCTCCCTTTCTTAGGGACAGGGCACACAATTACTCACTGAATGAGACCGTCCAATGCATATAAGCCTTTTGGTTTCATTGGTCGGCAGGACTTGAGTTGTAATTTCATCTCAATGTCGCCGGGTAAAAGTCCCACAAAATTGGAATCAACGCCTCCAAAATGACCTAAATGGTGTTGACGGGGGCGTTAAAACTAAATTCAAACAAACAAATGATCCGCCCCGCCCTTCGTAGCTTGAAGAAAAATTTAAAACATTTGTTTTAATTTGTAGGGGCAATATTCACTCGTCGTGTCATTATATTTTTCTCGACTGTTTTAACCCCTTAAGATGCCAATCACAACAGTTGTCATCTGAGTTGCTGTGTGCTGATTACATTAAAAAGTCATTGTTGTAAACAGTGTGGATCCTGATCAAACTGCTTGGAACAATCTGATCGGGTCCACACTGTTTGCTTGTATGCCTAAATATTCGTTTAGACTGCAAAAATGTGAAACAGATGAGATACGCAGACGACATTTTCAGATGCAGTTTTTCTTAGCACCTCAAGGGTTGAATTAATAGCTGTTATCAATAGGATTATAATATCTTTCAATGGGATTACAATAGATATGCGGTCAACATTACAGCCCCCGGGGGCCTCCACACGCCTTTATCCAAACACAGTTGTATAATGAACCATACCATGAATAAAACCTTTGCGAAGATCTGCTCAAATACCATGTACTGATAATGTATAAAGAGATTCCTATATTCCTATGTGACCCATAATAAAGAAACCGCCGAAAGAAAAGATTTATCATTACAACATGGACTGGCTCATATTTACAGAATCTGAATTTTGACATGCACGTTTATATCACACATATAATGAAACTTTTACCACCAAAAAGTGGAAGTTTTCAGATACTAAATTTTGATATCTTTCAAACATAAGATTGTAGGAACTCGTTAGAACCGCCTCGGCGAGGCGGCTCTAATAAGGACCCACAATATATGTTTTGACTAGAAGTAAGAAAAATAATGTATCAATACAAACTGGAAGAAAAAGAAACAAATTACACTGAAAGAAAATATATTCTGCTACTGTAGGGGCTTTTACGATAGCGAAATGATACAGTGTTGCCAGTGCCCCTTGGGTCTAAATTGGCTACGCCCATGGGCCTAGTAGCTACCATAGACTTAAAATGAAAAAAAAAAAAAAAAAAAATCTTCTTCCCTGAAACCATAAGGCCCAGGTTAGGTATTTTAGCATGTAGCAACGTCGAGTAGTCGCCTATATGAATCCTGCCAATCATGCCCCTGGGATCCAAATTGGCCAAATCTTGTGGCCCCTTAACTCCAATAAACTTATAATGGAAAAAAGCTTCAAAATCTTCTTCTCTGAAACCATGAAGTACAGACCTTAGATATTTAGTATATAGCAACATAAAATGGTCGCCTACATAAATCTTGCCAAACATGCCCTTTGGGACAAAATTGCCCACGGCCCAGGGCTCATTAGCTCCTATTGACTTATACTGGAAAAAAAGTTCAAACATCTTCTTCTCGGAAACCATAAGGCCGAGAGCTTAGATTTTTAGCTCACCTTACCGAAGGTCATGGTGAGCTTTTGTGACTGAGATGTCCCGGCGTCGTCGTGCGTCGTCCGTCATCCGTAAACTTTTCTTGTTAACACTCTAGAGGCCACAGTTTTGGTCCAATCATCATCAAACTTGCTCAGAATTGTAATACCTTGGTCAGGAGGGGTATTTTATGAATAAAGTGGTACCTTTACAAAGGGCCACCCCTTGTCAACATTGTGAGTTAGACTGAGCCTGTTCATCTCCGTCTGGTGCACTAGGACCTGACCCTCAATGTCCACAAGGTGCCCAGATAGTGACATACAAGTCAGCTCTGTCTTGTCAAATGGATGGATACCGCCCCCACCCCTTGTCACCATGAGTTATTGTTAGTTAGTTAGAATGAGCCCGTTCATTTCCGTCTGGTGAACTAGGTCCTGACAGGTGCCCAGACAGTGACATACAAGTCAGCGATGACTTCTTCCTCAAAAAAGAAAACAATTTTGAAGGAATGTTCCATGAGTGCCACTCTGACAATTTTCCAATCCAGAAAAAATATATAACCCTTAAAATGACTTAAATTCCTAAATAGCTAGATTGATTTTGAAAAAATTTCACAGAAATGTTCCTTGGGCCACTGTCAGCCAAAAATTGTTCAAACCGTCCACTCCACCTTATATTACACTGTAAAAAAATTGAGTTTAGCTACACCAAACGCAGTGTTACATTTTATATCAAACGGGTGTTTGCTACACAATTACACACTGTTGGGTGAAATGTTACACAATAAAGAAATGATACCTTAAACCGTTATAAACACTACACACATTTTGGTGTAAAATGCGTAAATAAGTGTTAGGTGACACTCGGTGCTGCGTTTCTAAAATCCAAGCGTAAAGTTTTTGTGTTTAAGTGCAACGTTTCCTCGATTATTTCTACAGAAACTCTACACTAGTTCGATGCTTTTAAGTGAATACAAAATGTGTTTATTTACACCAAACGCAGTGTTACATTTTATATCAAACGGGTGTTTGCTACACAATTACACACTGTTTGGTGAAATGTTACACAATAAAGAAATGATACCTTAAACCGTTATAAACATTACACAATTTTTGGTATAAAATGCGTAAATAAGTGTTAGGTGACACTCGGTGCTGCGTTTCTAAAATCTAGGCGTAAAGTTTTTATGTTTAAGTGTAACGTTTCCTCGATTATTTCTACAGAAGCTCTACACTAGTTCGATGCTTTTAAGTGAATACAAAATGTGTTTATTTACACCAAACGCAGCGTCACATATTTTATTAAACAGGTGTAAATTGCATAATCACACATCTATTAGCGAGAAGTTACACGATGAAAAAAGGATACATTAACCCGTAATGCTCTTTTCTGAAGTTTGGTGTAAATGCGTATATCGGTGTTTGATAACACTCGGTGTTGAATTTCTAAAACCCGGGCGTAAAGTTTATGCGTCCCAGTGTAAGGTATATTTGCCCTTTTCTATAGAAACTTTACACTAAATAGGTGCGTTTAATTAAAGAAAAAAAAACGTGTTTATATACACCAAACGCAGTGTTACATTTTGCACTGAGCAAACGTTTATTTCATCATCACACAGTTTGTGTGCAATGTTACCCGATGAAGAAAAGATACCCTAAACAGCAATTACTATTTCTCAAAAGTTTGTGTAAAATGCATAATCAGCCTTAGGTGACAATCGGTGCTGAATTTCCAAAATCCGAGAGTATTATTAATATTATTTGTTCAAATGTAAGGTTTCCTTGACTTTATCTACCAAAACGCTACCCTGGTTTGGTGCGTATAAGCTATAAAAAGAAGAAGAAAAAAACGTGTTAAGTTGCACCAAACGCAGCGTGATATTTTATTAAACAGGTGTAAATTTCACCATCACACATCTTTTGGTGAGAAGTTACACGATGAAGAAAAGATTTCTTAACCCGTAATGCTCTTTTCTGAAGTTTGTAGTAAAATGCGTACATCATTAAAATACGCCTATATAATTTTGAGCCCCCCCCCCCCCCCCCCCAATCCCACTTTTATATAGTAAAACTAGGTTTGCAAGTGTAAACATTACTTTTTCTTATTTTTGATTTAAACATATGTTGTGGGTATAGTAGTCGCAGATAAGATTGACTAGGCGGAGCTATTCAGGTGTTGTCAATATATGTCAAATTCGCTGCGTCCACCAGAAGATTCGGTAGAGTGCTTTTCGCACGCTTGCTACAAGCGATCGAAATGGTCATATACGGCACAGCTATGCTTGTGTTACAATTGAATTCACACAATCGGGTGACTTGGTTTACCTTTTTGTTAATGGAATATTCCTTAGGTAGGTACAAACGATAGCTCCACCTACTCAGTCTTATCTGCGACTACTATACGCTATAGAGGCGGTTCTATCGAACACCCCCAACCTATGTTTGGAGTACAAATAAGGAAACTACCACAGTTTTTCATCTTATAATTTACTGTTTTTTGGCATTAAAATTTGCAATGCAGTTGCATAGGCGTTTTTCCGTAATGAATCGGTATAAGGGAACACTCGGTGTTGAATTTCTAAAATCTGGGCGTAAAGTTTTTGTGTCCCAGTGTTACGTTTCTTTCTCTTTTTCTATAGAAATTTAACACTAATTATGTGCGTTTAATTAAAGAAAAAAACACGTGTTTAGTTACATTAAACGCATTGTTACATTTTGTATTGAGCAAGCGTTTATTTCATCATCACACAGTTTTTGTGCAATGTTACACGTTGAAGAAAAGATACCTTAAACCGTAATGATCATTATTCAAAAGTTGGTGTAAAATGCATTATCAGTGTTAGATGACACTCGGTGCTGAATTTCTAAAATCCGAGAGTTATAGAGGATATTTGATTTTTTTCAGTGTAAGATCGAATTTCATTTCATCGAATGAACACCAAAACTGGTATTTTCACGAGTGGCGTAGCCGCGAGTAAAAATATCAGTTTTAGTGTTCATGAGTGAAATAAAATTTGATCTGGCACTGAAAAAAAATAAATTTTCTGTTTCTTACATGCTTCAAAAAGGCAATATTGGCGTCGCTCACACTCGGTGAAAATTGTCTTTGTTCCTGGTAATTTCGCGTCAATTTAGTGGTGTCCAGCGTGTTAAGTGGGTATAATATTGGGTGTAAACTGAAAGTTTGCTCCTGCGAAGTAACCTGGGATGGTATGATTATGAATGAATATTGAAATAATTGAGATAGTAGTTTCCGAAAGAAGTTGTGGGCTGGTCTAACATCGCGCGACAAAATACGTGACGTCAGCGTCGAAAAATGACGTCATTAACGTCCTTATCACGCAAGAACGGGCTAAGAGTCAATAAGAACACAGTTCATTAATTTTCGATCATCTGACAAAGATAAAACTGAAAACAGAATTGGATTTGAAGTACAAAAAGTAGCCCCAAACAGTGAAAAATAAAAATCGTATTTTCACTGTTTGAAACAGTGAAAATATCGATTTATAATTCACTGATAAATCTGTATCATTCATTGTAAAGCATGTAAGAAGTGTTTAGTTTCATCAAACACAGTGTTATATGTTATTAAGCATGTGTTCATTTCACATTAGAGTTTGAAGACTCTTTTTAGTGTGATGCTACACGATGAAAAAAATGATACCTTAAACCGTAATGTTTGGCGTAAAATGCATAAATCAGTGCAAGGTGACTTCTAAAGTCTGGGCGTAACATTTGTTTGTTCAAGTATAACGTTTATTTGACTATATATATATATACGTTACGATAGTTCTTTACTTACATTAGATCTTTGCTGGTGTTAAAAACACAATAGGTGGCGAGCAATAGTCCTAAATCAAACTGTAGTGTAACATTTCTAAAGGAGTGTCAAATCTGGGCGATATTTACACTTTTCAGCGTGTACATCGTAGTACGTTATTGTCAAAATGCTCCGAACACAATACAACGACTATGTTTAAATCTTATTTGGGTTTTAATTTGCACAATGGTGGGACGATACTGTTATTCTTGATGTTACATGGAATTCAACGCGATATAACGTTTTTAGAAGATGAAGCCATGTCTGGATGCATACTGGGTGACACCGACTAAAGAAATGTATAAGAATGTTCTGGATCTGATATACTCTGATAGACGAATTCAGATGGAAGAAATAGTGCAGGCATTATGCCTTTCACATGGTAGCGTGTCAACAGTCTTAAATGATCGTTTAGGTATGCGCGAGCTAACAGCCCGTTGGGTCCCCAAATCCAATACCGATGAGCAAAGGGCAACCAGAGCATCAGCATGCAGCGCCTTGTTGATGCGTTTTAGGTCAAAAATGATTTTCTCTTGCGACTGGGATGACTCTTGATTGTAGATGAGATTTGAGTTCATTATTATGAGCAAGAGGATAAAGGTCAGAGTCGTCAGTTGGTATCGTAGGGCCTGGGTCCCGAGCCAAAGAAGTTCAAGACGCACAGTCTGCTGGTAGGTGATGGCCACTGTATTTTTGGACGCAAAGGGCGTTATTACGTTGGACTTTTATCCAAGAGTAGTACAATAACTGGAGTGTACTATGCAAACTTGCTAGACCACCTGAGAACCGCCATCCATGAAAAATGCCGAGGTAAACTCTCCAAAGGTGGTTTGCTGCAACAGGACAACGCGAGAGTCCACACTAGTACTTGCAAAGTTACGATGGATGCTGTAGAGCGAAACGGGTATGACTGAATACCACATCCTGCCTATTTGCATTGCCTAGCTTTTAGTGACTTCTTCTTATTACCAAAGTTGAAAAAGGATATCCGTGGACGTCATTACCGGTCTGACGAAGAATTCGTGTCAGAAGTTGAGGTGTGGTCAATTCAAAGGACCCTGAATTTTTAAGTTCTGGGCTGATGGCACTTGAACACCGTTGGTGTAAGTTCATTACATTAGAAGGCAATTACATACAAAAGAAGAGGTGGATCTCAACCGGAAATAAGTAAGGCCTGTTACTTATTGACTCGCCCTCGTATCAAATGCTTACTATCCCATTCTTAGAATAATGTAGTTGTGTCAGAGGTCCTTAGTGTCTGTTTGTTCAAGAAGAAATTTCTTCTTGAAGAACCACACGCTGAGGACCCCTGACACAACTACATGAATGTACATCATTCTAAGAATGGGAGAGCATCGGTTGGAAAGAAGTAACTACATGTAGCAGTTACTTCTTTGAAACTGAGAGTATGGCTGAGATACTAGAAAAACAAGAGGCTCAATGAGCCTAAACCGCTCACCTGAGGAACTTAAGTTTTAACAATTCACAGACTTGACTACTAAATCTGCTAATAATATCCAGCCCATTGACCCTTACAGGATATAAGTCATCATTATTGCATTGCATTCCAAGTTTGAGACTTCTAGCTTCTATAGTTCCTGAGAAATCTTTGACGAAAATTTAACATTGGTCAAAATGTAGAGAAAGAAGAATGAAAGAACAGATGAACAAATAAGCTGAGAAAGCCCAATGTCTCTTACACAAAATAAGTCATCATTATTCTATTGAATACCAAATTTGATGCTTCTAGCTTTTATAGTTCCTGAGAAATCTTTGATTAAAAATTTAACATTGGTCTATTATTTCTATATGGAGAGAAAGAAGAATGAAGGAACAAATGAACCAGACTAGCTCCAAAACCTAATGCAGCCTTTCCCCTTGCCCAATGGTGCTACACATAAAATTTAAACAAGATTGGTCGACTGCCTTCTGAGATATGCTTCATTGAAAGTGTGGACGACGGATGGACGGACGACAGACGACGGACTCCGGAGCCTTGGTACACTATCAGCTCACTGGAGCCTTTGGCTCAGGTGAGCTAAAAATTCAAGTCGCTATTTCTGTCACAACATTTTCCCTACGTTAAGTCTATGGGCAAATTTTTTTGTCTCTCAAGGTCACGTAACTCCGAGGTCAATATTCCGATTCGGCCCAAAATCGAACTTAACCGAGATTTTATGCCTGTCCTCGTTACCTGCAAGTTTGAAGCTGATATGAATAAAAATAAAGTTGCTATCGTGGTCACAACGTATTTTTTTATGCTCAAGGGCAGGTAACTCCAAGGCAAATATTCAGATTCGGCCCAAAATAGAACTTAACCGAGATTTTATGTCTGTCCTCGTTACCTGCAAGTTTGAAGCTGATCTGAAAAAAATTCAAGTCGCTATCGTAGTCGCAACATTTTCCCTAATTAAGTCTATGGGCAAATTTTTTGTCGCTCAAGGTCACGTAACTCCGAGGTCAATATTCCGATTCGGCCCTAAATTGAACTTAACCGAGATTTTATGCCTGTCTTCGTTACCTGCAAGTTTGAAGCTGATATGAATAAAAATAAAGTTGCTATCATGGTCACAACGTATTTTTTTTATGCTCAAGGGCAGGTAACTCCAAGGCAAATAATCCGATTTGGCCCAAAATCGAACTTAACCGAGATTTTATGTCTGTCCTCGTTACCTGCAAGTTTGAAGCTGATCTGAAAAAAATTCAAGTCGCTATCGTAGTCACAACATTTTCCCTATGTAAAGTCTATGGGCAAATTTTTTGTCGCTCAAGGTCATGTAACTCCGAGGTCAATATTCCGATTCGAACTTAACTGAGATTTTATGCCTGTCCACGTTACCTGCAAGTTTGAAGCTGATCTGAATAAAAATAAAGTTGCTATCATGGTCACAACATATTTTTTTATGCTCAAGGGCAGGTAACTCCAAGGCAAATAATCCGATTCGGCCCAAAATCGAACTTGACCGAGATTTTATGCCTGTACTGGTTGTCTGCAAGAATGAAGTCGATCAGAAAAAAATTGACGGAGCTAGAGTGATGACAAGCTTTTTCCTATGTGAAGTCTATGGGAGCTAGATGTTGCCATGGCAACCAGAGTTCCACTCAGATCTGCCTAAAAACCTAATGAAGCCTTTCCACTTGCCCAATAATGCGACACATGAAATTTGATCAAAGTTGGCCAAGTAGTCTTTAAGATATACATTTTTGAAATTCCCATTAACCCTAATGCAAAAACACACAAGGGCAGGTAACTCCTAAGTGAATGATCCGATTCTGCCAGTTATCGAACTTGACCGAGATTTCATGGCTGTGCTGATTATCTGCAAGAATAAAGCCAATCTGAAAGTAATTGAAGCAGCTACGGTGATGACAACATTCTCCCCATGTTAAGTCAATAGGCAATTTTTTCAACGCTCAAGGGCACGTAACTCCTGAGTGAATAATCCGATTCAGCCCAAAATCGAACTTGATCGAGATTTCATGCCTGTCCTCGTTATCTGCAAGAATGAAGTCGATCAGAAAAAAATTGACGGAGCTAGAGTGATGACAAGCTTTTTCCTATGTTAAGAACGCTCAAGGGCACGTAACTCCTGAGTGAATAATCCGATTCAGCCCAAAATCGAACTTGATCGAGATTTAATGCCTGTCCTCGTTATCTGCAAGAATGAAGACAATCAGAAAAAAATTGACGGAGCTAGAGTGATGACAAACTTTTTCCTATGTTAAGTCTATGGGAGCTATTTGTTGCCATGGCAACCAGAGTTCCAATCCGATCTGCCCGAAAACAGTATGCAGCCTATCCCCCTACCTGATAATGCTTCACATGAAATTTGATCAAGATTGGCCCATTGGTTCCGGAGATATACTTCTTTGAAAGTGTGGACGACGGACGACGACGACGGACGACGACGACGATGGACGACGGACGACGGACGCCGGCTCGTGGTATACTAATACCTCACATGAGCCTTCGGCTCAGGTGAGCTAAAAATGATAAATGTCTCATATGAAAAGGAACAGGGATTGTATAAGCTTAGACTCTTGTATAAAGGGGAGTGTAAAGGATGATACCAGTATACCAGCAGATGACCTTATCATCACCCCCATCCTATCACTCTTCATACGACATACATCCTTAACTGAGTATGGTGTGCTCAACTAGGTGCTGCAGACATCACCTCAATTAAAAAAATAGAAACCCGGGGTCATGGGTTTGATTCCAGGCTTTAAACTTTCGGATGAGTCTGTATGACTTTAGATGTACGTGGGATGTAAAACCCAAACACACATACACAAAATATTATCAAATTGTATGCCCCGTTGAAAATTGTAGTAAACTTTCCATTTCTAGCAAACTCGTCCTACAGGATATATCCCAATTAGATTGAAACTCAATTTCTTGTTAGACCATGGCATGGAGCAGTGAATATTTTGTATTGAGGTGACAGCAGTACACCAAACTTTAGCAGAGTTATAGTAGGCGCAGATAAGATTGACTAGGCGGAGCTATTCAGTTGTTGTCAATATATGTCAAATTCGCTCAGTCCACCAGAAGATTCGGTAGAGTGCCTTTTGCACGCTTTCTACAAGCGGACGAAATGGTCATATACGCCACTACTATGCTTTTGTTACAGTTGAATTCACACAATCGGGTGACTTGGTTTACCTGTTTGGAATATTCCTAAGGTACAAACGATAGCTCCGCCTAGTCAATCTTATCTGCGACTACTATACACATCTTTAAAACTGCCTGAAAGCTTTTCCTTTTGGGCTAATTCAAATAGTTAACATCCAATCAAGCTGAAGCTTAGTCTACGTGGAACTGTGTATATTGATCTGAGGTTACTGCCCACCAAATTTTGCAGAGATATTTTGGTATTATTTGGTTTTTAACTATCTCTTCTTACATTAGTTGGACTGAATTTTACAAGAGTAACAATATAAGCTAGATCTTATTACTTGTCACAGTTATATGATGCCTTCACTTGCAGAACTCTGATTGAAACTAGGAACACTGAACCGAAAAAGAAACGCAACGTTTTAACCCAAAAGATTTTCATGCAACCATCAGGTTGACTGAAAAATCATTTTGCGATTTACTTTCACACTTTTTAAACTTTCTTATGCAGAAAACATTTGGGCGATATCTGTACAGTTTAACGCTCCACTTGGCCAGTCGTTGTTTTCAACATTTCCTCGTGCAGTACATGAAATGTATACAGTAACTCATCATATTGGCATATTGTGTTAGCTGGAGTTTAGGTTTCAAAAGTCCGTTAAAATTTCTCTGCGGAATATGGTACGTTTGACGCAAGATCAACGTAACGTAGCGGTCCAAATGCTTCTACGTGGGACGTCTCAGGCTATCATCACCAGGAACTTCCAAGTGAGTAAATCGAAGATAACTCGCTTGTACCAGCGTCTACGTCAAACGGGAACGACAAATGACAGGCCCAGAAGTGGACGTCCATGCGTCACGACACGTCGACAGGACCAATACATCCGTCTAACCCACCTTCGTAATCGGTTCCGTACAGCCGTCGCGACGTCTCAGGTGACACCAGGAACGCACAACAATCGAATAAGTGCAGCTACTGTCAGAAATCGCCTTCGAGAGTTTCGCTCACGTCCTCGTCGTCCGTACGTTGGTATGCCATTAATACCACGACGACGTCAGGTTAGAATGGCGTGGCTCACACAGCATAGGCCAAACCTGTTTCCCCTTTGTCAGTGGCGTAACGTAATGTTTTGTGACGAGTCCAGGTACTTGTTGTACAGAGCTGACGGCCGTCAACGGGCGTGACGGACATCGATATCGTGACAATTGTTTGGCTGAACGTGATCGATTTGGAGGCTGCGGGTTGATGGTGTGGGCTGGCATATCTTATGGTCATAGAACGCCCCTGGTATTCATTGATGGATCTTTGACGGCTCAGTGTTACGTTGACGTCGTTTTACGACCGGTAGTTGTTCCATATGTACGACAGCACAACGTGACGTTTCAACAGGATAACGCTCGGGCGCATGTTGCATGGCTCAGCATGGCGTTTCTTCAGCAAAACAACGTTGACGTGATGCACTGGCCTCCGTATAGTCCAGATCTCTCTCCTATAGAACATTTGTGGGACGTCGTGGATAGGCGCGTACATAACCGCCCCCAGCCGCCCAACAACGCGTCAAGCCTTGCGTCTCGCGCTCATACAGGAGTGGAATGCTATTCCCCAGGCAGAGATCAATCGTTTAATCCTGTCCATGACCAGGCGTGTGTGTGCAGGACTGAGTGCAAACGGAGGACACACTCGCCATTAACTGCATATGTTTTGAACTTGTGAAATGACTTTAGTATATCAACGACCTTTGAGAGTTCAACGTTCAAGCGTGGCAAGACTAGTCCATGTTTCAGGGGAAGCTGGTTTCGGATTTCATTTTTCAAAGGATTTTAAAATTATAAATAAGTTTTTTTGATAATGCCATTATGTAGAAGTCGTGGCCAAGTGGTTAGTATGATGCAGTACGAATCTCAGTACAACTATATCTCCCAATGTAAAATCCCAACCTAAAACACGGACTAGTCCAACATTAAAAGTGCAGTCACGTTTCACTGCGTTTTGAAAGACTATACCTCTATGACAAAATGGAGTTGTGTTCCAAACATTCTCACTGGACATCGAACTACATTCAGGAATGATTATATTATTGCTGTCATTAAATCGATTTTCTGCAAACATGATTATTTCTGCAAATACTCGCATTTATATTTGGAGTTGTGTTTCTTTTTCGGTTCAGTAATTTGTTGCTGAAAAAAAAATCAGCAAAATATTATGCATGTTTGACTTTGTACTTTCTAGACTATTTTTAAAAATTTCGGCCACTAAGGAGTTTAAGTTCACATGGCTTTGAACACCCGGACCTTGAGATGCATGGAAGTTTGGTGTTGTGAATAGGAATGATTTTAAAAAATGATAATAATATATTCAAAATTAATTGAAAGGATGATGAGCAGATTACAAGATAAGCTTTAGAACGAAATAAAATGTTACAGTGAAGTTTCATATGACAAAAGCTACAAGAAGGCTTGAGCGACCAGTGAAGACACAGATCAGCCTGGGCATTCGCACAGTCTGATCAGAATCATCGCTGATCACATGTACCTACTACTACTAATAATATTAGGCAATGATCTATGTCAAGAAATATAAGGTCTTGGCACAGTGGATGGACGAGCAGGTTGATTGGAGTCTCTGCTGGTTGCAATGGGCTTATTGTAGGTTTTGTCATGCGCCGGCTCAAATTATGTCTTAAGCAGCAGCATGAAAACATGTCTATTATGATTTGACCCCTTAAACCCCACTTTTATATAGTAAAACTGGGGTTTAAGGGGTATACATTATTTTTCTTATTTCTGCTCAAAAACATAGATTGGGGGTAATTAATAGAACCGCCTTGACGAGCCGGTTCTATTGAGTCCCCCGCAATCTATATTTTGAGCAGAAATAAGAAAAATATCACAATTTTTCATCTTAAAATTTCATTTTTTTTTTTTTGGCCGAAAAATTGACAATGTACTTGTATAGGTGTGTTTTCGTAATGGACTACCAAATCTAATACTTGAAATTGGTGACAACTGTATTAGCTAATTATGCTGTATATAGGATGTACAAATATGCCTCATTGAATATGATAAATCTGTACCGGTAGCTTAAAAATCTCCAAATTATAAGTTCCATGGCAGACAAATATTTTTGATCAGGCTAGGCTTTCTATTACAAATATTTATAATATGTTTTGTTTTCATGCAATTCATATGTTCTTTGAAGTGACAATAACAAAAAAGAATGTGAGATGTACTGACCATGTATGAGATTTGATCTGGCATTCTGTCAAGATGTGGGTGAATGGCAAATAGTGTAGTACCTGATCAAAACGTTATTGAATAAGCAGCCTGATTTTGATCAACACTTTTCAGGGCAGCATGGTTTTTCAAATGTTGAGGGTTACAGTATTATGGTATTAATGTTTTGGAAAGTTTGCCAGTTGCTTTACTTTTACCAGGAGTCTGTTGATTACTGTAATGTTCCTAAGTATTGGGACAGATAGGCCTAAGCAAACAGTGCATACACAGATCAGACTGTTTGCCATTCTGTCTGAACCTTTTGGACTCCTTGCTGGAGCATGGAACAAATTTGTTATTTTTTAGGAGAATTACAGCAAGTTTTCCAAGTGTCCAAACTTTAAGGATCTTTACTGTACTCAAAATGGGAATGTCAAAAAATACATTTTCATTGTCATTTTATTAAATTTTGATACTTTAAAAACCGAGTCCTGTAATAATCCTTAAAGTTTGGACACCTTAAGGACTTGCTGTAATTCGCCTTAAAATTTCAGCAAGGAGCAGATGGAATGCCAAAAAGGGTAGACCCTGATCAGACTGCATTTTTAGCTTAGGCCTGTCGGATCATAACAGTAAATATTTTTCTATGTAGATGCCTAAGAGTACTTGCGGTTTCCAAAATTCAAAGTGAAATAAATCCTTCCAACATACAAACATTTCTTTTGTCTTTATATGCAAACTGCATACTCCTGACAACTATTCTGTTTAGTTTAATACGACCTTATGTATGATTCCTATGTATAATGTCAAGTATTAACAAAGATTGTGTAATTTTGATTTTACATTGCTAGGAAAAGCCTGTTAAAATATCTTAATAGTATAGTAGCGACCCCCCCCACCCCCACCCACCCCCAGCGGCTGCAAAGAAACCACAGGTAAAGACAATACATAAGCACACGTGTTCGATTAGCTATAATGAATTATGTTGAGTGTTCAGTAAGAATTAAGTCCTGGATCAGCAGTTGGAACCAGGGATGGAAATTGAGACCAAGCATTCAAGATTCTGTAGCGATCCAGCTGATGCATACTTTGATCAGATTTTTTAATCATATCTGTTTCACAGTCTTAGAATGACTTCATTAGTTATTTCATGTTCATGTTTCTTTCCCTTTGGTGTATCTGATGATAGGTGCATGGTAGTTGTAGCGATTCCTAATCATTGCCTTCTCTTTTACTTTTATATGACTACACCTTCAGAAGGATGTAATGTGTTGGAAGAAAGTCCAGGTCTCAACTGTATACAGGCTTGGGGAAATAAACCTTCACCACAACTCGGAAGGATATCTGCCAATCATTGACTTCCTCAAGCTCATTCAAACCTACATAGCCTTGCCAGATTCTTAAGATTTTGTTTCGCAAGGCAAAGACAGTAGCAATGTCCTACCTTATCTAAAACATTCAAATGAAGATTACACCAAAACGGATAGAATTTTTCCTAATATGGCCTAAGGTTTCTTTCATGAATATGGTGTAAATATAAACCAATTTGTCAGGCATAGCCAGCAGATTTGTGGTGCAATCTTTACTGAAAAAGGTTGTTGAAAGGTAACACCAATGCCGATGGAAATGTTCTTATAAGGTGTAAGTTTTTTTTTTCTTAAATGGTGTAAGGTCTCTTTCAAGAATTCGGTGTAAATATACACCAATTTACCAGGCAAAGTCAGTTAATAGCTGGTGTAAAGTTGTCTAATAAATGCAAATAAAAGGTTACACCAAAATTAATGGAAATATTAGTAAATGGTGTAATGTTTCGTCAATGGCGTTGGTGTTATTGTACCCCAAATTGTTTGAGAAGGTTAGCAAATTTGTGGTGCAATCTTTTTTTTGAAAACACATGGTTGAAACGATATCCAAAACTGCTGGAAATGTTAGTAATAAGCAATATGTTTCTCTCATAAATTTTGTGTAAGTTTACACCATTTTCCCTGGAAAGCCCAGCATATTTTTGGAGTTACATTATCTGAAAAATTTTAACTGAAACATTACAGCAATTTTCCAGAAGAACTTTTTGATTGGTGTAATCTTGCCTGTACTAGAATGGTGCTTTCTTACACCAACTATCAGGCTCCTTTACCTGGAATTTGTTTCAAACATGCCTTCAAAACACTGGGGAAATGTTACACCAAAACAGGTGGCAGCTCAGCTGCCACCTTTTTTGGTGTAACCTTTCTTCAGACTTTTTACAGTGTACCTGCCATAAGGATCAGCTGAGCGATCCAGGGCCATCATCGCCCTCTTCAAATGAAGATGATGTATATTTTCCTTAATTCTAGTCTAAATATATATTGAATGTGCTCATTAGAGCAGACTCAATGAGGCGGTTCTAACGTGTACCCACAATCTATGTGTTTGCACCAAAATAAGGAATGGTAATAATTACGCCTTAAACCCCGCTTTTCTCTATATAAAGTGGGATTTAGAGGAGCCATAATTTCATGGACTTGTTAATAGGTGCGAAGAGCATACAACGAAGACTATGAATAGACAGCGCGGATGCGCAGACTGATCTGAATTTCGATGGGCGAACGTGTAAATGGCAGGAATATAAAATGTCTGCAAATAGCCATTTTAAAGTTTTTTTGGCTATCTGCAGTTGACTGCAAATAGCCATTTTAACGTTTTCTGGCTATTTGCAGTTGACTACGAATAGCCATTTTAACGTTTTTTTTGCTATTTGCAGTTGACTGCAAATAGACTCTTCCTTTATTTTAATATACCGAAAAAGATCGAAACCAAATGTCACGAAATGTGCGCCAAGTGGGTTTACACGCGTCCATTAACGCCATGACATTCCCAATTACCGGATAACGTCGGCTTTCTACATTAGCGACGTAAGCTGGTGGATCAGCCATTCAGAAGTTCAAGTGTGAGTTGTCACTTGTGGGTATCTTCGTTCCCTTTATCCCCCGGGGGTGTGCATCCCGGGATAACAAAAGAATGGGTATGCGTTCTTTTAATTTAATCAAAAGATACAATTCGGCAACAAAATTTCTCGACTTTGGTACAATGTTTGGTTTAGCCTCCGTTTCTCTAGACTCCCTGGAGAACAGAACTGTGCGAACACCTAATCCCGTGTATGTGATTGGCGAAATCATCGCAAGGTGATAGTAAAATACTCAGGCATATGGTAATTTTGTATGGGAAAGTCGGACAGCCCCGCCCATCGGGGCTTGAAGAAATAGATGTGCTGCCCGATATTTCCACGTAGAGCTGAACCCGACCGCACATGAGTACTGGTAAACCGCTTAGAGGATCTAAGCCTGCCCAGGCAAAACGGTGCGAGTCGGCCCGTCCAAGCTTCTAAACCCTATTGGTTACACTGGGCGACAGGGCTCGAGCTGTCACTTCATCTCAATGTCGGGTAAATGTCCCCCAAAATGGGAAGCAACGTCTCCAAAATGACCTATATAGTGTTGACGGGGACGTTAAGACTCAAAGCAAACAAACAAACAAATGGGAAAGTCGGGTGAGGTATTTATAAAGTCACAAGCGATTTTACGTAGTTGTACCATTTGATTTCCACCACTGAAATTTGCTAATGACAGTTAACTGCTAGTAGCGAGTTGACGTGAAATCTCTAGTGACTGTTATCTTGCACATGACCTTTTCATTAAAAAGCTATGGGAAGAATATAAGAATCTGATATGGGTGTGAGGGGTGGATGTAAATATCGGCCCCGAGGGCCACTGTCCGGCATCACGAGGCTTGCCGAGTGATGCCTGACAGTGATCCCGAGGGACGGATTTTTCCATCTACCCCTCACACCCATATTGGACTCTTTTTCTTGCATACCTTACATTACTTAGCGCGGATTTTAATGCTGCAGTCACGTCGGTTACCAACGTCCGCCATATTGTGTTGACACTGCAGGAATGTTGATTGACGTCACGTAACGTGCTGTGACGTCAACCTTAACGACGGCGCATACGAAGTCGTAATCAACCAATGCATTTATCAAACACGCTATTATATTCGACTTAGGGTCGGAACACCAGGGTCAGAACATAAATTTCTATCCCAGGGTAAAATCACGGATTTCCTTGTCTGGTGTCCAAGAATATAAGAATCCATTATGGGGTTCTGTTGTAGATGAGCGTGTCCAACCCGAGGGATGACCGTGCTGAGCGGAACCGAGGCTACGTCGAGGTTCCGCTCAGCACGGTCATCCCGAGGGTTGGAAACGCCCATCTGCAACAGAACCCCATATTGGATTCTTTTTCTTGCACAACACCTCCGGTTAGTTTTGACAGTTCGCACATGTATACTGTTTACAAAATAAAAGTAGTGCGGAAGTACTTCCGGCAGTTGAATAGAATTGAAGCGCATTTATGTTAGTTGCCTGGGATGGAACACCAGGGTCAGAACATAAATTTCTATCCCAGAGTAAAATCACGGGTTTCCTTGTTTGGTGTGCAAGAATTACACCCCCCTCCCCCTCCCGGGGACTGAAAAACTGGTCTTGAGCAGCCATCATGGTAAATCAGCCCACGATGTTTGAGCTTTTGGAATTCCATCATTTATTTAATAGATATACATCACAAAAATACACCTATATAAAATGACCTCCTTCAACCCCACTTTTATATGGTAAAACTGGGGTTTACATGGGCAAATCTTTTTTTTTTTTCTCATTTCTGCTCAAAATATAGATTGAGGGTACTCGTTAGAACCACCTAGATGAGGCGGTCCTAACGAGTACCCACCATCTATATTTTAAGCAGAAATAGGAAAAATATCTCATCAGTGATAAAGGTTACAATGTATTTGCATAGGCATGTTTTCGCAATGATGACTCCTATATCAAAAGATATCCTGCTATACAAACAGTCAAATGGTTTATTTACCGTCTTAACAATTGACGCTGATATATCATGTAATTATGATGAAAGGGCAGGCGCCTGATAAAGCCTACCAGGTGGTATGTGCTAAGACAAAGAGAAGTATAAGACAAAGAGAAGCGTCCACAGGCAGCTTGTCTTTGTTTGATATGAGGTTTAACGTTCCCGTCATCATAGTAAAGGTCATTATGGAGACGTTGCTTCCAATTTTGTGGGACTTTTACCCGAGATTGAGATGAAATGACATCTGAAGCCCTACCGCCCAATGAAATAAAAAGGGTTTATAAGCATGGACGGTCCGACTCGCACCGCATTGCCTGGGAATGCTTAGATCCTCTAAGCGGTTTACCAGTTCTCGTGTGCGGGTCCGATTCAGCTCTGCGTGGAAGCAACATGCAGCCCATCTATTTCTTGTAAAGCCTTATTTCATTTTTGCTCAGAAAGTCCATGTGAACGCAGTACAAAAACACACTTATTCAAACACATTGGTAAAATTTTACCTCCAAAATCAGATAAAAATTATGATACTTTCATATTTCTACTCAAAACATCGGCCCCCGCCCATATGGGCTTGAAGAAATATATGGGCTGCATGATGCTTCCACGCAGAGCTGAGTCCGGCCCGCACACTAGTACTGGTAAACCGCTTAGCGGGTCTAAGCCTGTCCAGGAACCGCGGTGTGAGGCGGACCGTCCATGCTAATAAACCCTATTGGTTTCATTGGGCGACAGGGCTTGAGATGTCATTTCATCTCAATGTCGGGTAAAAGTCCCACAAAATTGGAAGCAACGTCTCCAAAATGACCTTTACATTGTTGACGGGGACGTTAAACCTCAAATCAAATAAATAAAATAAAACAAATACTCAAAACATAGATTGTGAGTACTCGTTGGAACCGCCTCGGCTGCACAGGCTAGCCTGAGTCGGCGCTGCTTACACATTTTTAATAGTTACCCTCTATATTGATTGCATTGCAGCACATTGACCTAATAAAGATATGCTATCTCAGGACAAGTGAGCTTTATCAGGTCAACATGACATTGCACTTTTACGAATGAACCGGACTACTGGAAAAATGACAAAAATAGTATTTTTACTGAAAAAAAATGAAAAGATTACTTGAAAAAAAAATATATTATAGGAAAAATATAGTCAGCTGATACTAAAAATATCGACCGCCAGAATGCTGGGACGCACTGAGGACCATCAATAATTGATCGTAAATTACTTATTTAAGAGTGCACAAGGGGATAAACTGATAAATAGAATACCAGATTCGTGTCATTTGATATCAAGTTTATCAGGCTCGGCTTCGAGAACGCATGTAGAATCGCTCGGCAAGCCTCGCGATTCTACAAGCGTTCTCGAAGCCTTGCCTGATAAACTTGATATCAAAAGACACTCACCTGGTATTCTCTATATTCTGGTAGCTATTATTCGGACTTGGCTCAAAATTATGTATTTGCCCGAAAAATGAACATCAAATGAATTGTCTTGGTTTACTTTAAAAAAAAAACAAAACAACTATTACCTGTTGTACAAAAGTCAATGCTGTTATTTAAATAACTATCTCTATGAAAAAAATGTCTTCTTTTTATCTCGTATACGCCAGCGCACGACAAAACCTACAATAAGACATGTGCGCCCATCGAAGACTCAGACCAGCCTGCGCATCCATATAGTCTAACCAGAGACTTCTCTAGCTCCAAGAAGGAACATTGAGCCCTTAACTATCTTTAGAGCGCACATAGAAGACTGATCAGACTGCGCGGATACGCAGGGTGATCTGAGTCTTTGTTGGGCGCACATATCTTTTTGTAGGTTTTGTTATGCGCGGGCTCATATTTGTTCTTGTATCAATGTAAACCTTAATCACAAACCCTTATTACAAGATGGCCCCATGAAAAAAAAAAATATTATAATAATAATAACAATAATAATATTGTTCGCTAGAAAATCGAAGTAGACAACCAAAGAAAGTTTTCGATGTCAAGGCAGACAGAATTCGCTAGTATACTCAAAAGAAAAAATAAAGGATAAAATAATGGCTCCTGTGAAGAGTAAAATACTTATAAAAAGCCGGGCCTGGTGTTATTGTAGCAAACCTTGACATCACGAAAAAAGTCACATATAATGTTGACTTCATTATACCCAAAACTAGGGTATACAGCCTGGGTAAACTTGATATTTCTAATTTCTGCTCTAAAATATATAGATACTGGCAAGAAGCTTATGTACAATGACAGCTGAGATAAGGGCCTGAAAATGTCTTGAAGAACTGACCAATCAGCTGAATCAGCTGAAGGTTGCCCTAAACGACCAGACCACGTACCTGATAGGTCTGTGTGATGAGCTCTTGATTGTTGGTAATTCTTTAAACACCCTCGGCTTTAAAACACACCAACGATCTCCCTTAGAGCATTAAATAGAGGATCTTACATGAGTGTTAATGTATTATTGAATTTATTAAACGAGTTGAGGAAAAAGGATAAAATGCGAGGCTTCGCCGAGCATTTTATCCCTTTTTCTCAACGAGTTTAATAAATTCAATAATACATGAACACGAATGCAAGATTCTATTTATCATATGATATTTGAAACACATTTTATTCACGAATGTTTACAAAAATGTCAATTTTTCCGCCATTGGTAAACGCGGCGCCGTTATGGACGGCGTACATGTAACGTTACGGAAAGTATCTAGCTAATTTGCATAATAAATCCATTAGTGGATTATCGAAAATATTACATGGCATTATTACACTCTCAGACGCGACGTCATATGATAATAAGAAGTATCAGAAGTTTTAATCTGAAAAGTTTGTTTGGTACGGAACCCGGGAAGGGACATTCCTTTTTATTTTTAATATGTTGTGCGAACAAGATATTAAGCTGTGCGAACTGGATTTTATCTTGTGCGCACAAATTAGTATGTTGTGCGGACAACACATTATCTTGTGCGCACAACTTATGAAAAAAATCATGTCCCTTCCCGTGTTCCGCATGTTTTCGCGATGGCAAAATCGCTTTAACAAGGTCATGCATCATTCAATACCCTTGTCAACCCATCACAAACGCCTATAGAATTAACTCGTATAGTAAAACTGGAGTTTTTGTTTGTTTGTTTGATTTCAGGTTTAAATTTCCCGTAAACACTTTAAAGGTCATTTTGAAGACGTTGCTTCCAATTTTGTGGGACTTTTACCAGACCTTGAGATGAAATGACATCGCAAGCCCTGCCGCCCAATGAAACCAATAGGGTTTATAGGAATGGACGGGCCGGCTCGCACCGCTTTGCCTGGGCAGGCTTAGATCCTAGTACTCGTGTGCGGGTCAGTTTCAGCTCTGCGTGGAAGCATCATGCAGCCAATCTATGTCTTCAAGCCCCGATAGGCGGGGGCCGAAAACTGGAGTTTAAAGGGGTAAACCTCATTTTTTTATTTCTGCTCTAAAATATAGATTTTGGGTGCTCTAAAATATTAATTGTGTACTCGTTAGAAAGGCCTCGATGAGGCGGTTCTAACGGGTACCCACAATCTATAATTTGAGCAGAAATAAAAATAAATCACTATTTTGTCAACTTAAGATGTTCGTTTCTTCGGCGGTAAAGTTTTCAATGTATTTGTATAGGCGTGTTTTCGTAATGCACAAAGAAAAGTGGTGTTTACAACGGCATAGCTTACATGCTTTATTCCTGCTCAAAAACATAGATTGTGGGTACACGTTAGAACAGACTCCATTTAGGAGGTTCGAACGAGAACCCACAATCTATGTTCAAACAGAAATAAGTAAATGTGCTGAGCATTTTACTTTACGAAAATACGCCTATTCAAATACATTGTTACGTTTACCGCCGAAAAAACGAAAATTTCAAGACGAACAAATGTGATATTTTTGCTTATTTCTGCTCAAAACATAGTGGGTACTCGTTTGAACCGCATCAGCGAGGCGGTTCTAATGAATACCCACGATCTATGTTTTTGTTTGCCAGGAATAAGAAAAATAGTGTATACCACTGTAAACCCCAGTATTCACTGGTTGGGAGCGTACAATACACTTATCCCGGATGTTCCGATCTGTATAGTGGACAGATCCTTGTTCTAATATGTCGGATATGTTTCAGAATGTTTATTTTTGTGTTTTGAAATTATTAATCATGAGAATTTCAACTACATAGCAGTAGTTTGGGAAGCATACTTAAAGTCTTTTCGACATGTTACCTTGGTTTTCTGTTTATTGCTATGATTTCTTTTTTTTTTCACATTTGTTTCTAGAAAATCATTATCCTACTTTCGATTTCAAACGCTTCACCGGTACAATTTTATCAAACTTTGCCACCAACCTTACATGAAACGACTGTAATTGCATTTTAACTATTTTATGATGTATTTCGGGTCAGCTTTTATTAATATTACTAAACATCTTGCCATGTAAGGACAATTATTTTCAACGAAAACGATACAGGGGTCAAAAACTGGTTTGTATCGCATGTCGCAAAACTGATTTCTCAGCACTGCATGTCGTGTTCCGATCATACTATATTGTGTGTCCTGATAAAACTAAAGTGCGATTTCGATATTTTCGTAGGATAACATTTAAAAACGTTAGCTATTTTGTTTCTGAAGTGTGGAAACTTGGCATCTCAGTACACACTTTCTTCATCGGGTTCTTCACGCTGTCTCAGATGAAACACAAAACATGACAAAATGACTGCGTCCGTTGAAGATTCAGATCAGCTTGCACAACCACCCAGTGTGATCAGATTCTTCGCTGTGCGCTTGATGGGTAGCTTACTACTTGAGTTTCACACGGGCAATGAAGTCATTGATCAGACTGGGCAGATGCTCAGACTGAGCTTAGTCTTTGCTGGCGCATAGATCTGTTTTTGTTTTGTTATGCTCAAGTTGAAATAGTCCAATTTTGTTTCTTTCGCTAATTTCAGACGTGATGAATTAGTCGTTCGTGGTGGATCCGGTTGGTGGTTCTTTGGCATGACACACTGTTTCAACCTCGTCAAAAACTGTGCCAAATACCATCAGTATATCTCTCGGGGTATCCAAGTTATAGTCATCACAAGATTATATTGTTTGGGGAAATAACTAAAAACAAGATGTGTTTGTGAAACACGAACATGTCCCCGGGCATGGTCTTTTTTTATTCAAAGTTGCTCACAGTTCAAGATTTTTGTTTGTGTGGGAAGCCCTTGACACAAGAAACTTACATGCCAAATATGAAAGCTCTATCTTAAACGGTTCAAAAGTTATGAACAATAATATTTTTTTTTCTTTAAAGTCCGTCAAGGTCACAGGTAAAAGAAATTGCATGAATGTAAAACTCTTGTCACAAGGAACCTACATGCCAAATATTAAGGCTCTATCTTAAACGGTTCAAAAGTTATGAACAATTTTATTTTTTTCTTTTAAGAAGGTCAAGGTCATGGTCCAAACATTTTGCATGAATGAAAAGCTCTAATCACAGGGAACCTACATGCCAAATATGAAAGCTCTATCCCAAACGGTTCGAAAGTTATGACAAAAAATGTTTATTTTTTTAAGTAGGTCAAGGTCACAGGTCAAAAATTTTGCATGACTGTAAAGCGTTTGTCACAAGGAACCTGCATGCTAAATATGAAGGCTGTATCTCAAACGGTTCGAAAGTTATGACCAATGTTAACTTTTTCTTTTATGTAGGTCAAAGGTCAAGGTCACAGGTCAAAATTTTTAAGTGAATGTAAAGCTCTTGTCACAAGGAACCAACATGCAAAATATGAAGGCTCTATCTCAAACCGTTCAAAATTTATGACCTAAATGTTATATTTTATTTTAAGTAGGTCAAAGGTCAAGGTCACAGGTCAAATTTCTTTGCATGAATGTAAAGCTTTTGTCACAAGGAACATACATTCTAAATATGAAGGTTGTATCTCAAACGGTTCAAAATTTATGACCAATGTTAACTTTTTCTTTCATGTACGTCAAAGGTCAAGGTCACGGTTAAAATTTTTTGTGTGAATGTAAAGCTCTTGTCACAAGGAACCAACATGCAAAATATGAAGGCTCTATCTCAAACCGTTCAAAAGTTATGACCTAAATGTTATATTTTATATTAAGTAGGTCAAAGTGTAGCCTCCCTGACCAGCCAGCCCAAATGAACAGTAGAGTCTCTTTAGGTTAACATTTTCATGTATGATTGTTTGTTTACATACATGTATGCAGCTGTCATTTTAACTAGGTCAACATAGAGGGCGCTCGATATTCACCAGCATGTATATTATTTTATCCATCTGTATTAGACTCTAGGCCTGATTAATGTCTGCTTCGCTGTTCCTGACCCTTAAGATTTTTGGTATAGAGTAGCTTATCTAGGCTTATTTTGTCTGACTATAAATATGTACATGCTCTCTGTTCCGATAGTTTGTTCAGCTTAGCGACCGGCATGCACCCTTCCATTTTCATTATCGCCCTCATTCAGTCCGGCTTTTCGGTCTGAATATTGTCTTTATCATACACTCCTTCATTTGTGACCGATAACCTCCTTTCTAAATCCATTGTTATGAAATAAGAGTAACTTTCCAGCCAGTAATTGGACCGGTCTTTCTATCCATTTTCCAAGATGGCGAATTCACCTTCTTGGTACATTCGGAATTCTCGGTCTTTTCCATTAGCATCCATATTATAGTCTAGTCACATGACAGTCGCCTTGTTGTCGTTGTCTGATGACGTCACATATGTCACGCGCTCAGAGGGTATATAAGGCGACGCGTTTGCTTCTCAGTGGACAAGTATACACTACGGTCCATTGATGTAAAGATCGGAAACCAGTCTTGACTGTTTCATAAAGCGATCTGGATTGTTAAACCAGTCGTGACTGTTCATAAAACGATCTGGACTGTCAAAGGAAAACAGTCTGATCTAGAGAGCAGTCTTGGCTGTTTTGACAGTCTTGACAGATTACAAGTAGTCTTGACTGCTTTAGAGTCTGAAAGCTGTCTGGACAGTCGCTGTCCGGTACCTGAGCCCGGGGCTGTCCTGACTGCTTTTGTCTGAATCTGAATTGAATAGAACAACGGTCTAGACTGTTTTTGGGAACCAATCCTGAATACTTTTGGGTTGCTACTGAAACCAGTCTGGATTGTTGTCGGTTGCTAGTCAAGACTGGTTACATCCTAAGCTATCCAGATTGTTTACTATCATCTAGAGATAACAACAGCTTCCAAAAACAACATATAACAAACAAAATGACAGTCAATTAGTATAAGACCATACAGACAGTGATTTACCCCTTTATGATGTCTGGGAGAGCTCGACCCCAGGCCTTTGGAAAGGTTAATATTAGTTTTTAACTGTCAAAGTACTGTTGTTTACACACATAAACATTCCCCACCCACTCTCGCATAATTGCTAGCAACACTCTACACTATCATAGCCTCTATATCACTACACTATCATTGCCTACACAGTTTAAGTTGGTGAATATCTAGTTGTTCCTCTCTGTTGTCCCATGATAATTTCACATAATGTTCGTTTGTGACCAAACCATATAAAATATAGTTGTATATATAGGTATTATTGCTTGAATTTTGGGTAAAGTTATAAACCTGAACTGTGTTACTTTTCACTTCCATCCAGCACTAAGCGAATCCACTACTTGTAGTTCTCTGGGAACCTGACTGCAGTGCCTAATTTATATATCCTGACAAACATAACCGTTCCATGACTGGTTAAGCTTTAGACAAACCAGTTTAGCTTTAGACTGATTGTGCCTTATGAGAGCTACAAAAGGTCATGCAAATTTCTTTGCATGAATGTAAAGCTTTTGTCACAAGGAACATACATGCTAAATATGAAGGCTGTATCTCAAACGGTTCAAAATTTATGACCAATGTTAACTTTTTCTTTCATGTACGTCAAAAGTCAAGGTCACGGTTAAAATTTTTTGTGTGAATGTAAAGCTCTTGTCACAAGGAACCCACATGCAAAATATGAAGGCTCTATCTCAAACCGTTCAAAAGTTATGACCAAAAATGTTATTTTTTTATTTTAAGTAGGTCAAAGGTCAAGGTCAAGGTCACAGGTCAATTTTTTGCATGAATGTAAAGCTTTTGTCACAAGGAACATACATGCTAAATATGAAGGTTGTATCTCAAGTGGTTCAAAAGGTATGACCAATGTTATTTTTTTCTTTTAAGTAGGTCAAAGGTCAAGGTCAAGGTCACAGGTCAAATTTTTTAGCAAGAATGTGAAGGTCTTGTCACAAGGAACCTACATGAAAAATATGAAGGCTCTATCTCAAACCGTTCAAAAGTTATGACCAAAATGTTATTTTTTGATTTTAAGTAGGTCAAAGGTCAAGGTCAAGGTCACAGGTCAAATTTTTTTGCATGAATGTAAAGCTTTTGTCACAAGGAACATACATGCTAAATATGAAGGCTGTATCTCAAGCGATTCAAAAGTTATGGCCAATGTTATTTTTTCTTTTAAGTAGGTCAAAGGTCAAGGTCACAGGTCAAATGTTTTGCATCAATGTGAAGGTCTTGTCACAAGGAACCTTCAGGCCAAATATGAAAGCTCTATCTCAAACGGTTCAAAAGTTATGGCCAACGTTAAAGTTGTCCACGTACAAACCAACAAACAGACAAGGCAAAAACAATATGTCCCCGCTATCGCTACCGGGGACATAAAAACAGTGCACCCAGTCATCAGAGTCATGATTTTCACACACAACACACTTGTTTAGCCTCAGGTACAACTGTACCAAGTCCCATCATTATGTCTCAAAGAGTATTGAAGATATGGCGACCACAAGATAGTCATACGATTTTATTAGAAGGGAATATAACTCAAATACCATCGCACCCAGAGTTGTAGTTCCTGCACATGACATGCGGTCTCAACCTTGCCAAGTATTATCCATATATCTCAAAGGGCTTCTGAGCTATGGCCATCACAAGTTTATTTTTTCAGGAGAGGTAACTCAAAAACCAGTCCACCAAGAGTCGTGGTTCTTGCCCGTGACAGGATTGCATAACTTGCAATCAACATGTCTCGAAGACTGTTGAAGATATGGCGATCACAAAATAGTCATACAATTTTATTAGAAGGGGAGATAACTCAAATACAATATTAACCATGACACCCAGAGTTGTGATTCTTGTGAATGGCATGTCGTCTCAACCTTGTGAACAATTATGACAAGTATCATCAATATACCTCAAAAGGTGTTGGAGTTATGGCCATCACAATGTTATTTTGTGAGGGAAGGCAACTAAAAACCTGTACATCAAGAGTTGCGGTTCTTGCATATAACACGTCTGCTTGACCTCATGTACAACTGTGCCAAGTACTATCAACATTTCTCGAAGAATATTGGAGATTTGCGCTCAAAAGATAGTCATCCTATTTTTATTGGAAGGGAGATAATTAAAATGCCATGGCACCAAGAGCTGTGGTTCTTGCACATGACACGCCTGCTTAACCTAATGTACAACTGTACCAAGTACTATCAACATGTCTCCAAGAGTATAGGAGTTATGGCGATCACAAGGTAGTCATTCTATTTTATTTGAAGGAGAGATGATTCAAATACTATGGCACCAAGAGCTGTGGTTCTTGAGCATGACATGCTGCTTTAATCTTGTGAACAATTGAGCCAAGTTTCATCAATATATCTTGAAGGGTATTTGAGTTATTGCGATCACAAGCGATCACAAGATAGCCATTCTATTTTATTGGAAAAGGAGATAATTCAAATATAATGGCACCAAGAGTTGTGCTTCTTGCGCACGACATGCTGCTTCAACCTTGTGAACAATTGTACCCAGTTTAATCAATGTATCTCGAAGGGTATTGGAGTTATGGCGATCCCAAGATAGTCATTCTATTTTTTTCGAAGGCGAGATAACTCAAGCACCATAGCACCAAGGGTTGTTGTTATTGCCCATGACACGCCATCTCAACTAAATTTGGTATAGTTACGCCTCAATTAAAATTTTATCAAGTTCGAAGGGTATTGGAGTTATAACGATCACAAGATAGTCATTCTATTTTATTGGAAGGGGAGATAACTCAAATACCATGGTACCCAGAGTTGTGGTTCTTCCTCAAGACACGCCGTCTCAACATTGTTTACCATTGTGCCAAGTATAAGTGCCAAGTATAATCAATGTATGTCGAGTATTGGAGTAATGGCCATCATAAGATTGCGTTTACGCCGGGAAGGACCTGCGGACGGACGGACGACTGGACGCCAAGCCGATCGCTATATCCCCCAAATCTGTTCGGTCGGGGGATGAAAAGGAAAACATCTTTCACAGACTGGTCCACAGCTTTTCATTTCTTTGTATAAATGTAGGCCTATATAGCTTGAACAAATAGCCCGTACTAATCATATCACTCAGGTCATTTTGCATTTCTGTGCAGTCTGATCAGAGTATTTGCTATGCGTTCTGTGGATGAAGAGAGACCCGTGACGATGCGACTCATTTTGTTAAATATTTCGTATCTGAAGAGTCCTCGAAGACTGGCTCCTTTGGCCGAGTGGTTAAGACCTCTAGTCTGTAGTGCTCTAAAGGTTCAATGAATACACACAGCACATGCAATTTCTCCAAGATTTCGGGAATTTTTTTTTATAGGTATTTAATATTTTTTACGTAGCTTTGCTATTGTTTAAGCATTATAATCTTATTGCATAGACAAATATTGCAATGTACCTTTGAATTACTTACACACACTATAGCGACAACCCATACAGTCATAACAAAGCATGTTAAGACAAGCTTTACAGTAAATATGAGGCATACCATACAGTCAGAATTTTTTTTGGATGGTCAGTCTTGCTCTTCGTGTGATTTCTTATGGAATTCTAGAGGCACTAATTTTTGGTATAACTCATTATAGATTATTACTCTATCTTAAAACTGTCTTAAAAGATATTTTTCTTTCGATCAAAGCTCTCAATTGGTCGATTTTCTGGTCACAGATGAGGTGTTATTCTTACAAACACTAGTAATTTGCAGCTGTAAAATAGATTTAGAGCATAGAAAACGACATCTTACCGTGCCCAAAGATGGTTTGTATGGAAAACAAAATAAATAAAACACATTTACCAAGTTGTTTATGTCCAAAAAATAAATATACAAATTAAAAAGACAGACAACGCACATACACCTTTAAGGTCATAACAAGAGACAAGGATCTGCCACTATACAGATCGGAACATCCGGGTTAAGTGTACTGCAGCTCCCAACCAGAGGTATTACTATATGAAAGTGTGGTTCAAGGAGGTCAGAATTGTATAAGCGTGTTTTCGTTTGTTTGATTTCAGGTTTAACGTCCCACGTCAACACTGTGTAGGTCATTTTGGAGACGTTGCTACCAGTTTTTGTGGGACTTTTACCCGACATTGAGATGAAATGACACCTTAAGCCCTGTCGCCCAATGAAACCAATAGGGTTTATTAGCACGGACGGTCCGAAACGCACCACTTTGCCTGGGCAGGCTTAGATCCTCTATGCGGTTTACCAGTACTCGTGTGCTGTCGGTTTCAGATGTGCGTGGCAGCATCATGCAGCCCATCTATTTCTTCAAGCCCCGAACGGCGGGGTCTAGGCGTGTTTTCGTGATGTCATTGTTTTTTCTTTACACAGTCATGTGAAGTATGGACACATTCAGGAAGGCAAAAACTACACTACTTTCCGGAACAACATGTTATCACGAGCGTGCAGTGAACACTGAACACCCCTCTAAACCCCTCTTTATAATAAGATAAAAGGGGTTTACGGGGGTATTCATTACTTTTCTTATTGTTTGCTTAAAATATAGAAAGAGCCGCCTCATCCAGGCGGTTCTAACGAAAACTCACAATCTATATTTAGACTAAAAATAAGGAAAATATCTACGGATTTTCATCTGAAAAATGCTAGTTTAAGACAGGAGAGACATCATTTCAGCACACGGGTGGTTAACGAAATGAAAGGTAACGAAAACTGTTTTGACTGCATAGACCTCTCAACTCGAGCCTTTATTTCGATTTCATTGCGAAGAAGTATAAATACGTTTGAATAATGAAACCCTTGATATTCATGTTTAACCGAGGTGTTTAATTTATGTCAGGTGACTGAGGCCTAAGTTTAACATTCATTATGTAGCAAAAGACACCTGGCTGCAGAATCCCATTAAGACGGCAGGCGAACACCTTCACAATAAAAATTTGAAGACAGAATGCCAGGCTTCTTACTGCAGTCATGGAGGTTTTGTCAATTGACGGTGGGGTGGATTGTTCAATCCATGCACTGGGAACTCCTACCCATCTTTGGATGGTCTTCTTTCAAATATGTTAAAATATTTTCATTGCCTGCAGTAATCTGTTTCCATGACAACAAAAATGGGAAAGTAAGAAAAAAACTTTAAAAAATATTCTCCAAAAGCGCGGCCCAGTGTCCACAGGAAACCCAACTTTAAAAATCTTCTTCTCGGAAGCCACAAGGCCCAGGTCTTTTATATTTAGTTGCCACTTCATCTGCTAGACCTCTACAAAGACCTCTACTATTCATTATTTCGTGATCCGCAATTTGGTATTGTGATCTGCAACTGGTCTAATATTTTATAATCTACAACGTCAGCTGAATAAGATTAGGAAAAATAATTATGTACATTTTGTAAAGATGTGTTTTTCTTTAAAATGGTACCAAACGTTTAAAGCAGCAAGCAGCGGTATTGGCTACAACAATCAATGATACGAGGCTGATCCGGAACTGGATACTGGGCTGTGTTATGTATTATGTTTGTTTGATTTGAGGTTTGACGTCCCCGTCAACACTGTAAAGGTCATTTTGGAGACGTTGCTTCCAATTTTGTGGGACTTTTACCCGACACTGTGATGAAATGACCTCTCAAGCCCTGTCGCCCAATGAAATCAATAGGGTTTATTAGCATGGACGGTCCGCCTCGCACCGCAGTTCCTGGACAGGCTTACATCCTCCAATCTGGTTACCAGTACTCGTGTGCAGGCCGGATTCAGCTCTGCGTGGAAGCATCATGCACCCCATATATACTACTCAAAGTTTGATAGGGATCCCTTTTTTATATACCAAATTTTGCACTGAAAATTTAAAATTTCTTGACAGAATTTGTACTCGGTATATTGGTAAATATCTGAAACAGAAACTCATGTGCAGTTCAGTTCTCATAAAAGTGCACACTTCTCACACTGCGCAAATGAATTCATGCACCCCCAAAATCTTGCGTAGCACTGCTTTCCAACAGACCAATCAAACTTGTCAGTGTTACTTTACCAAGCGTAAAATGGACTTCATTTGAGTTTGTGAAACACTAAAATGCCTAGAGGACAATTAAGAAACCGTCTGAGCCCCGAAGAAATGAATCGTGGCGTCGGAATGTTGGAATCTGGCGTCTTTTAACGTCGTGTTGCTGGGATTCTGAATGTGTCTCAGAGCGTGGTTTCCCGAATGTTGAGTCGGCATCTTACCCATGGAAATCATTCACACTGACACGGAGGGGTCGTAAAAGGGCTACAACTCAACGTCGGGGCCGTTTCTTGTTGATTCAGTCTCGACGTCAACGGTCCCTGCACGCTACGTGTTTGTATAACGAGCTTAGGAACGGAAATGGAGTACGAATTTCTGCACAAACTGTCAGAAACGGGCTCCACGAGTTCGGACTTAATGCCAGGAGGCCTGCTGTACGTGTTCCGTTGACGAGACAGCACGTGCTAGACCGGTTGGACTTTGCCAGAACTAACGTCAGGTGGACGGTTCATGACTTGACGCCAGTACTGTTTCCTGAGGAGTCCAGATTCTGTCTAAACTTCACTTATAAACGTCAATTAGTGTGGCGAACGTCTAAAGAGCGATTCGATGACTTGGATGTGGCAGAGCATGATCGCTATGGAAAGGGGTCAGTCATGGTTTGGGCTGGGATAAACGTGAACGGTAACACTGACTTGTACGTCGTTGAAAACGGAACGTTAATGGCAGTGAGGTACTGTAATGATATTCTTGATGAGTTTGTGAGACCATATGCAGATGCTATCGGCCCGGACTTTATTCTGATGGACGATAATGCCCGTCCCAACCGTGCCAACGTCACTGATTCCTATCTGGAACGTTAGACAATCGTTCGTATGGACTGGCCTTTTCGGTCACCGGACTTTAATCCGATTGAGCATGCGCAGGGCATGCTTCAGCGTGCTGTGTCAGCCCGACCTGTGCATCCGAGGACTTTACAGGAGCTCAAAGATGCATTGGTTGCTGAATGAAAGCTGATTCAACAAAACCGGATACAGACTCGGATTACGAGCATGCGCAGGCGATGTCGTACTGTAATTGATGCCCGTGGACGCCATACACGTTATTAGGCACGTTTGTCTAAACACATTTGGAAATTTGTGAAAAATCAGTTGTCCAAATCCCTTCGTGTTACGGCAAATTTTGGGGGTGCCAAGACGGTTGCTGTTGTCACGCTTGAATGCAGCACCAGCTGACAAAATTATTCAATGGTTTTGTGAAGGATACGTGTTCTAACATTATGTATCAAATTTGGATTCAGCTGATTAATTCATCCAAAAATTATTTTGCATTAAAAAAGTGATCCCTATCAAACGTTGAGTAGTATATTTCTTCAAGCCCCTATGGGCGGGGGCTTGTGTTATGTATTAAAACAGAAAGACCAACATCACATGTATTCAATTAATTTCAATTTCAAAATAATAAAGAAACTGTTATATTAACTCTTTTAAGGTACTCTACACTCCCAGTCTTCGCGAAAAGCATAGGACTGTCTGACAAAACAGGCAGTTTTGTGTTTTGTCCCGCTAAAACTCTTAATCTGTTTGAGAAATGTCCAATGAAACTAGAGCTGTCAGTGAAACTGACTAGGGCCCCGGCAGCGCTATCAGAAATTTGTCGACGGACAGACAGACAGACAGACAGACGGACGGACAGAGTGATTACTATAGGGCACCCACACTTTCAGTGCGGGGCCCTAACAAAACGCTTTAAAGATCGTGGAAACAGCAATATTCATGGTTCAAAGCATGCACTGGTGACTTTTAGGATAAATTGCAAAGTCATGGGGAATAGCTCACTCATTCTACAGTCAAGGACCCAGTTCTGGTTAGTACCCAGTTCTGGGTAGTATCCGCATCAACACGACTTTGATAAGTTGCTAACAAAGTTTGAAATGCGGGCCTCCTATGCCTAGTGGTTAAGAGCGCTGACTCTTAGTCATAAGGTCTATCATCGCCATAGGTTCAAGCCTGGCTCGGGTCAGTGTGCGACGCCAAATTCGGCTAAGAAAGGTCAGGTGGTTTTTCTCCGGGTTCTCCGGATTTCGACCACCTCTGATTAACGATCGGCTCGATATGAGTGAAATAATCCTGACAGGGCCGTATAACCCAAACCAAAAAAAAAAAACAAAAAATAAAAACAAGAGGACCATGATGGTCCTATATCGCTCACCTGAGCTAAGAGCTAAGAGCTTTGCACGTGCCCCAGTGTCCTGTTTGAGACAAGACTTTAAAGGTTTTTCCCTAATATGTCTATGTAAAGCGAGTGGGCCCCGGCGTGGGGCCATTTTTGGTCCCAGGGCTATAATTTGAACAATCTTGTTAGAGGTAAACTAGATGAAGCTTCATACTAAATATCAAAGACCTGTGCCTTCTGGTGTCAGACAAGAAGATTTTTAAAGGTTTTCCCTATCATAAGCCTGCATAAAACCCCGGGGCCCCGGCACGGGGGCTTTTTTGGCCCCAGGGCTATAATTTGAACAATCTTTGTAGAGGTCAACTAGATGACGCTTCATATCAAATATGAAAGACCTGGGCCTTCTGGTTTCAGACATGAAGGTTTTTAAAGATTTTCGATCCCTATATAAGCCTATGTAAAACCAGTGGGCCACCGTGTGAGGTCATTTTTGGCCCCACGGCTATAATTTCGACAATCTTCATAGCTGTCCACTAGATCATGCTTCATACCAAATATCAAAAGACCTGGGCCTTCTGGTTTCAGACAATAAGATTTTCAAAGGATTTCCCTAGGGGGAGGGGGGGGGGGCATTTTTTGGCCCCAGGGCTATAACTTGAACAATCTTGGTAGAGATCAACTAAATGAAGCTTCATACTAAATATCAAAGACCTGGGCCTTCTGGTTTCAGACGAAGATTTTTAAAGGTTTTCCCTATCATAAGCCTGCATAAAACCAGTGCGCACCGGCGCGGGGCATTTTTGGCATCAGGGCTATAATTTGAACAACCTTGGTAGAGGTCCTCTAGATGAAGCTTCATACCAAATATCAAAGACCCGGTGTAACAGGCCGGTTCTTCCCCCCAGTCAGTTTTTTCCCCGGGGAAGAACTGGGCCGGCCCATTTCTTCCCCGGGGATGAAACTGACTAGTCAGTTTCTTCCCCACCCAGTCAGTTTATTCCCCACCTGAAATTTTTTATAACCAAAGAGAACGAGTAATTTATGCCTCACAAATTGTTAAAAATTCGAAAAGAAACCATTCTGAATTAGTTTTGCGTCTTTACAGCTTGAATGGCAAAATTGTCTCTATGCCATACAATACGGAGATCCAAGGAAATTTTTATCCCAATTCCTGTATATATGATTAATTTTCTTAGCTTTTTATGACGTTAATTGGTATTAACTAAACAGATATAATAAGCAACAACTCTTTAGTGCTCCAATCTAAATATAATTTGGAAATCGGGGGTGGGGAAGAACTGGGCCGGCCCATTTCTTACCCCCGGCAAAATTGTCTCTATGCCATACAATACGGAGATCCAAGGAATTTTTCATCCCAATTCCTGTATATATGATTAATTTTCTTAGCTTTTTATGACATTAATTGGTATTAACTAAGGAAAGGTCTATTGCCAGTTAACTGGCAATAGCGGTTTTACGATAAAATCGCTATTGCCAGTTAACTGGTAATAGCGGTTTTACGATATAATTGCTATTGACAGTTAACTGGTAATAGCGGTTTTACGATAAAATCGCTATTGCCAGTTAACTGGTAATAGCAATTTTAACGTAAAATCGCTATTGCCAGTTGACGTGCAGAATTATTCCATTTACAGTTATGAATGTAATGGCTGCTTTAAATCTATTTTTCAGCTGCAAATCACTAGTGTTTGAAAGAATCACACCTCACCTTTGACCAGAAAATCGACCAATTGAGAGCTTTAATCGAAAGAAAAATATCTTTTAAGACAGTTTTAAGATAGATTAATAATCTATACTGAGTTATACTAAAAATACGTGCCTCTAGAATTCCATACGAAATCACACGAAGAGCAAGACTGACCATCCCAAAAAATTTCTGACTGTATGGTATGTCTCATATTTACTGTATAACTTGTCTTAAGATCTTTGTTTTGACTGTATGGGATGTCGCTTTTAATGTGTGTAAGTTATTCAAAGGTACATTGCAATATTTGTCTATGCAATAAGATGATAATGCTTAAACAATAGCAACTCTACGTAAAAATATTAATTTCCTATAAATTCCCGAAATCTTGGAGAAATTGCATGAGCTGTGTGCTGCATGTCATTGAACCTTTAGAGCATTACAGACTAGGGGTCTTAACCACTCGGCCAAATGAGCCAGCCTTCGAGGACTGTCTTAAGGTGCGAAATATTTAACAAAATGAGTCGCATCGTCACGCGTCTCTCTTCATCCACAGAACGCATAGCAAATACTCTGATCAGACTGCACAGAAATGCAATATGATTAGTTACGGACTATTTGTTCAAGACATATACCTGTAAATTTTTACAAAGAAAAGAAGAGCTGTGGACCAGTCTGTGAAAGATAATTTCCTTTTCATCCCCCGACCGAATAGATTCGGGGGTATAGCAATCGGCTTGGCGTCCGGTCGTCCGTATATTGATGATACTTGGCACAATGGTAAACAATGTTGAGACGGCGTGTCTTGCGCAAGAACCACAACCCAGGGTACCATGGTATTTCAGTTATCTCCCCTTCCAATAAAATAGAATGACCATCTTCTGATCTCTATAACTCCAATATCCTTCGAGATATAGTGAGTGATGATACTTGACAAAATTGTAAACAATTTATAGACGGCATGTCATGGGCAATAACAACAACCCTTGGTGCCTTTTTCGTTTAGTTATCTCCCCTTCGAAAAAAAAAGAATGACTATCTTGTGATCGCCATAACTTCAATACCCTTCGAGATATATTGATTAAACTTTGTACAATTGTTCACATGGTTGAAGCAGCATGTCATGCGCAATAACCAAAACTCTTCGTGCCATGCCATTTGAGTTATCTCCTCTTCCAAAAAAATAGAACTGTTATCTTATGATTGCCATAACCCAAATACACTTAGTGATATATTGATGAAACTTGGCACAATTGTTCACAAGGTTGAAGCAGCATGTCAAGCGCAAAAACCACAATTCTTGGTGCCATGGCATTTGAATTATCTCTCTTCCAATAAAATAGAATAACTATCTTGTGATCGCCACATCTCCCATACTCTTGGAGACATGTTAATAGAACTTGGTATAGCTGTACATGAGGTTAAGCAGGCATGTCATGTGCAAGAACCGCAGCTCTTGGTGCCATGGCATTTCAATTATCCCCATTCCAATAAAAATAGGATGACTATCTTTTGAGCTTCATATCTCCAATATTCTTAGAGATATGTTGATAGTACTTGGTACAGTTGTACATGAGGTGAAGCAGACGTGTCATATGCAAGAACCGCGACTCTTGGTGTACTGGTTTTTGAGTTACCTTCCCTGACAAAATAACATTGTGATGACCATAACTCCAAAACCCTTTGAGGTATATTTATGATACTTGGCATGTTTGTTCACAAGGTTGAGAGAGCATGTCATTCACAAGGCCCACAACTCTGGGTATCATGATTATTATTGTATTTGAGTTATCTCCCCCTCTTATAAAATTGTATGACTATTTTGTAATTGCCGTATCTTCAACAGTCTTCGAGTGATGTTGATTGTTTAAGTTAAGCAAGCCTATCACGGGCAAGAACCACGACTCTTGGTGCACTGGTTTGTGAGTTACCTCCCCTGACAAAATCCTGTGGGCCCTAGCTCAGAAACCCTTTGAGATATATGGATAATACTTGGCAAGATTGAGACAGCATATCATGCGCAGGAACCACAACTCGAATAATACATGGATAATGATTACTCATTAGAACCGCTTCGGTGAGGCGGTTCTAACGAGTACCCACAATCTGTGATTTTGAGCAGAGTGAAAAAGATATGTGTTGTTTTCATTATGTTGTTTGAATTACGCGGACAATAAATGTACTCGTACATACCCCGAATTCAGTTTAAGAACTGTTTCGATCAAGGTCTTAAACTTATTGATAACCTCTTCGTTAGAGTCACGAGGGATGTTGTTTGTACCACATAAGATCGCCACGATCTGGAAAAAAATGATGAGACTAGTGCCCTGCCCCACTGCACTACGAAAACACGCCCATCTAATCACATTGAAATTCTTACCATTAAAAACATGAAAATTTTCAGAGGAAAAACTGTCACATTTTCACTTCTGCATAAAAAAATATAGACTGTGATTACCCACAGTCTAATCGGGTCATTATTATTCGCCACGTTGTAACGTCTCCGTTTAAATAGAAATAAGAATGATAATGTAAACCCTACAACCCCCAAACAGGGGTATGAAGGGCAATGCGTTATTTATTTCCAATTTTGGTTATAAAAATAAGTTGTGGGCAATCTACTTTTTTACGTTAAGATCTTTAATGCATTTGTATAGGCGTGTTTTCGCAATGTATATGTAAACTTGTGGATACCTGTTGATTGACCGCTATTCTAACGGGGATTAATAAATAATCCGCCACACGTCTGCTATTGGCATTAAGTGCGACAGTAGCAGACGAGATTTTAATTTTGACACCCACTCCCACCTTTAAACCCACTAGTATATACTAAAAGTGAGGATTAAGGGGATATTCATTATTTTTATTATTTCTGCTCAAAAACATATATTGTGGGTACTCGATAGAACTTCCTCATTGAGACGGTTCTATCAAATCCTCACAATCTATATCTGCATTGAAAAATTTACTATCAAAAATATTTTCCATATTTCTGCGCAAAAGGTATATTAAAGCCAAACCTTTACGTAGTAAACAATTTACTACCAAATATAAGGGACGAAAAAAAAACTACCAAAAATATAAGTCATATTTCTGCAAAACATAGATAACACGCAACAGATATAATAAGCAACAAATCTTTAGTGCTCCAATCTAAATATAATTTGGAAATCGGGGGTGGGGAAGAACTGGGCCGGCCCATTTCTTCCCCCGGGCCGGCCCAGTTCTTCCCCACCCCAGATTTTTCTGTTTACTAAAAATTCTTGTGATAAATTTTCTTTACTTTTAAAGACATAAATTGGTATTAACTACAGAGGTTTAATAAGCAACAAATGCTTTGCCCTTAAGTTTCAATAGAATTCAGAGACTGGGGGTAGGGGAAGAACTGGACCTTTATCTATCATCTTACTTATTATAAAATTAACCACATCCATTGCATGGTTTGAAAAATATGAGTTCAAGTTATACCTGGACCAATAACCTTAACCTGAGTCTAACAGGATTACGTACATACGTACACACTTTTGTGCAGAAGGACGTACATCCACGGACGCACGTACGGAAAACCGAAAAACTATATGTCCCCGGCATCATCCGATGCGGGGACACAAAAAGCGAAGAAAAGTTATCATAAGAATTTTTTGTTTGGAGCTCAAATCTTAATAGAATTTGGAGACTGGGGGTGGGGAAGAACTGGGCTGGCCCGTAGCTTTCCCACCCCAGATTTTATCTGTTTACTAAAAATTCTTGTGATAATTTTTCTTCACTTTTAAAGACATAAATTGATATTAACTAAACAGATACAATAAGCAACAAATGTTTGGCACTTACATTTCATTAGAATTCGGAGAGTGGGGGTTGGGGAAGAACTGGGCCGGCCTGTTTCTTCGCCACCCTTGGGTAGTGTTGTACAGTTATGTCAGTTATATTGCTGAAGATGTCTTGGGTGGGGAAGAACTGGGCCGGTCCGTTTCTTTCCTACCCTTGGTAAGTGTTGTACTGTTAAGTTAATTATGATGTTGAAGGTGTCTGGGGTGGGGAAGAACTGGGCCGGCCCGTTTCTTCCCCACCCCTGGTAGTGTTGTACAGTTATGTCATTGTATATCACTGAAGATGTGATTTGAACACCAAACAATTTTTGCTTATTATATCTGTTAAGTTAATACCAATTTATGTCTTAAAAAGGGAAGAAAATTGATCACAAGAATTTTTTGTAAACAGAAAAATCTGGGGTGGGAAGGAAACAGGCCGGCCCAGTTCTTCCCCAGCCCCAGTCTCCAAATTCTATTTAGATTTGAGCTCCAAAACATTTGTTGGTTATTACATCTTTTAAGTTGATACCAATTAATGTCTTAAAAAGCAAAGAAAATTTATCACAAGAATTTTTTGTAAAAAGGAAAATCTGAGGTGGGGAAGAAACGGGCCGGCCCAGTTCTTCCCCACACCCAGTCTCCGATTTCTATATTGATTTGAGCTCCAAACATTTGTGGCTTATTACATCTTTTAAGTTGATACCAATTAATGTCTTAAAAAGCAAAGAAAATTTATCACAAGAATTTTTTGTAAACAGAAAAATCTGTGGTGAAGAAGAAACAGGCAGGCCCAGTTCTTCCCAACCCCAGTCTCCAAAACTCTATTTAGATTTGAGCTCCAAACATTTGTTACTTATTATATCTTTTTAGTTTATACCAATTTATGTATTAAAAAGCGAAGAAAATTTATCACTAGAATTTTTGGTAAACAAAAAAATCTGGGGTGGGGAAGAAACGGGCCGGCCCAGTTCTTTCCCACCCCCAGTCGCCAAATTCTATGTAGATTTGAGCGCCAAACATTTGTGGCTTATTATATCTGTTTATTTTATTCTAATTTATGTCTTAAAAAGCAAAGAGAATTCATCAAAGATGCTTGAATATGGATGCATATTTTATTCGTAGCATAGAGCAAATTTTGTCATTCAAGCTCAAAGGACTCAGAAGTTATCCAGAATGGTCTCTTTTCTCATTTATAACAAATTGTGAGCTGAAAATTACTCGTTGACTATGGTTCTGAAAAAAAATCAGGTGGGGCAGAAAATGACTGGGTGGGGAAGAAACTGACTAGTCAGTTTCTTCCCCCGGGGAAGAACAGGGCTGGCCCAGTTCTTCCCCCGGCGAAGAAACGGGCCGGCCCAGTTCTTCCCCGGGGAAGAACCTGGCCGGGGGAAGAAACTGACCGTTACACCGGGCCTTCTGGTTTCAAATAAGAAGATTTTGAAAGGCTTTCCGTATATAAGCCTATGTAAAACCAGTGGGCCCCCGTGTGGGGCCATTTTTAGCCCCAGGGCTATAATTTGAACAATCTTCGTAGCGGTCCACTAGATGAAGCTTTATACCAAATATCATAGACCTGGGCCTCCTGGTTTCAGACAAGAAGACTTTCAAATTATTTCCCTATATAAGCCTATGTAAAACCAGTCGGCCCCGGCACAGGGGCATTTTTGGCCCCAGGGCTTTTATTTGAACAATCTTGGTAGACGTCCACTAGATGAAGCTTCATACTAAATATCAAAGACCTGAGCCTTGCGGTTTCAGGGAAGATTTTTTAAAGATTTTCCCTAAACAAGCCTATGTAAAACCAGTGGGCCCCGGCGCAGGGGCATTTTTGGCCCCAGGGCTATAATTTGAATAATCTTGGTAGAGGTCTACAAGATGAAGCTTCATATTAAATATCAAAGACCTGGGCCTTCTGGTTTCAGACAAGAAGATTTTTAAAGGTTTTCCCTATATAAGCCAATATAAAATCAGTGGGCCCCGGGGATGGGGCCATTTTTTACCTCAGGGCAACAATGTCAACAATCTTGGTAGAGGTCCACTAGATGAAGCTTCATACCAAATATCAAAGACATGGGCCTCCTGGTTTCAGACAAGAAGATTTTCAAAGGATTCCCCTATATAAGCCTATGTAAAACCAGTGGGTTCCGGCGTGGGGGCATTTTTTGGCCCCTGGGCTATTATTTGAACAATCTTGGTAGATGTCCACTAGATGAAGCTTCATGCCAAATATCAAAGACCTGGGCCTTCTGGTTTCAGACAAGAAGATTTTCAAAGTATTTCCTAATATAAGCCTATGTAAAACCAGTGGGCCCTGGCGCGGGGACATTTTTGGCCACAGGGCTATAATTTGAACAATCTTTGTAGAGGTCCACTGGATTAAACTTCTTACCAAATATCAAAGACCTGGGCCTTCTGGTTTAAGAGAAGAAGATTTTTAAAGATTTTCCCAATATAAGCCTATGTAAAACCAAAGGGCCCAGGGCGGGGGCATTTTCGGCCCAAGGGCTATAACTTGAACAATCTTGGTAGAGGTCCACTAGATAAAGTAGAAGTAGAGGAGATGATTAGTATAAGCAACCTTGCTTGTTTTCAAATCCTGTTGATCTTCCTAATATGTTACATTCTTGTTATATATCTATAATTGAAAAGAAGTAAATAAAATATTGTTTAAACTAAAGTAGAAGTAAAACAAAGATCAGGAATCGATACAATTAACTTACTCCATCCACAAAAGACACCAAAGGGAAAAAAACACAAACATGAAGCGACCAGACCATAATGGAAACCTAAACAAAGGATGGTCATAAGGACAGTTACTTTCCCACAAAATGGCCAAATGGCCATCCAAAATAAAAAAGACACAAGTGATACACACAGTAAGCAGTAACAAACAACAACATAAATAAACCGCCACAGAAGAACCGCCTTGGAACGGTCAGTGAAAAGAATTCCAATGGGGGCTTAAATCGATTTTACGTGGCCACTATCCTCGCCCTTACTTCCGTCGCGATTTAGACAAATAATTTGTTCAGTCCGCATGAAGGCCTCTTAACTCATCAGTGCAACATCTCCGTGAACATAAATAATAAAAGAACCACAGAGCTGAGACAACAGTGAGGACTCGACAGCAAGAAACCACTGAAATGCTGGAGCAAAAGAAAACCATAAGTTAAGACTCCGATGGGCCCGACCAGAGACAGAGCATCAGGCACCAATTAAAGCTTCATACCAAATATCAAAGACCTGGGCCTTCTGGTTTCAGACAAGAAGATTTTTAAAGGTTTTCCCTATATAAGCCTATGTAAAACCAGTACGCGCCGGGGCGGGGCCATTTTTGGCCCAAAGGCAATAATTTGAACAATCTTGGTAGAGGTCCACTAGATGAGGCTTCATACCAAATATCAATGACCTGGGCCTTCTGGTTTCAGACAAGAAGATTTTTAAAGTTTTTTTTTTCTTATTTTCCCCTTTTGTTGCCATGGCAACCAGAGTTCTGCATGGAATGGAATTTTTTGAACAACTTTGAGAGAGGACCACCCAAAGATCATTTCTGCCAAGTTTGGTCAAAATCTGTTCAGTGGTTTAGGAGGAGATATCGTTTAAAGGAATTGTGGACGGACATCCGGACGGAAGACGACGACGGACGAATGACGGATCACAATAGCTCCCCCGGAGCCTTCGGCTCAGGTGAGCTAAAAAAAAACCCCAAAAACACACACACACACACACACAAAGTTTGAAAGCCACTTAGCATAATACTTACTATCAGTAATATAGCAAATCCAGCCATACTGAGTCCGATGCTATTTGAATGATCTTATGATCGCCATACCTCCAATACCCTTTGAGGCATATTAATGGTACATGTACTCAGTACAATTGTTCATAAAGTTAAGCAGGTGTGTCATGCAGAGGAACCATTACTCTCGCTACATTTGTTTTCTTATTATCTCCCCTGACAATATAATTTATGAAGACCATACACTGTAATACCCTTCGAGATATATTGTTGTACTTGGCAGAGTTTTACACAGTTTTCAAGGCTGTCATATGCATGAATCACAACTCAGAATACCAGTACCTGGTGCACTAGATATTATGGATCTTCATCCTCTTGAGAAGTGGTCCTTAGTATCACTGGGTAAAGATAGTCCCAATAAACATTACATAAATACAATTCTGCAGATGTTGCAGCAGTACACTGTGAGGGTCACTATAGTATATATAAATAATTCTGATGCATTTTCTTTTGTGAACAACCTTCTGAAACCCATATTGGCTTTTTGGAGAGAAATTTACAATCTATTCTAATGATTTTCTCTTAAGGATAAAGCGATTGGCGGGGCCATATGTGTACTATGACAACATTTCTTGTTTAATCTGCACCTAAAATGTCTTAAAGAAGGGTGTTTTGTTGCCTTTAGTTAAATAATACTGTAAAAATTCTTAAATGAAATGTGTACACATTTTTAAGTTTATATATCAGTATTGTTACCTCGGTGGCAGGGCTCTAGAAAACCAATTTTTGCTGGTCCAGACCGTTTTTTTTTTAAAATTGCAGACCGATTTTTCTGAAAAATTCTGTTGAAAAATCAGTCCAAGAAAATTTACAAAGTGCCAAAATTTTCTTGTAAACTGCTGCATTGATTCTGTAAAAACAGACAAATACTGGTAAAGTGTCTAACTGTTTATTGTCCTAGTTATATAATCCAATTATCTCAAGTGTCAGTGCTTGAAGCGTTTTCATTTTCTTTTCGACTACCCCCTATATTTTGTTATTTTCGCCATAAAATCTAAAAAAAAATAGCCATCGGAAGAGATGGCAAATCCCCCGACCAAAAGCCAATATGGCCTTCAGAAGATTGTTCACCAATAGAAAGTGCACCAGAATTAAACCAGCAATATATCACAAAAGTATTGCAGTTATGGCCATCACAAGATTATACTGTCAGGTGAGACAATTAAAAAAACCAGGGCACTCAGAATTGTGGTTCTTGTGCATGACATGCCTGCTTAAGCTCATGTATTTCTGTACAAAGTACCATCAATACATTGTCTCAAAGGGTATTGGAGATATGGTGATCACAAGCTGGTCATACTGTTATATTTGAAGGGTAGATAACTCAAATACCACAGCACCAACAGTTGTGGTTCTGCCATGTATACAGTTGTGGCAAGTTCCTTCAATATACCTCAAAGGGTGTTGAAGTTATGGCCATCACAAGGTTATATTGTCAGGGGAGCTAACTAAAAAACCAGAGCACCCAGAGTTGTAATTCTTAAGCATGACACACTTGCTTAGCCTCATGTACATCTGTATATTGGAAGGGGAGATAACTCAAATATCATAGCACCCAGAGTTGTGGTTCTTAGGCATGAAGCGCCGTCTCAACCTTGTATACAATTGTGCCAAGTACCATCAATATGTCTCATAGGGTATTGGAGTTATGGCCATCACAAGGTTATATTGTCAGGGGAGATAATTAAACAAGAGGACCAAGCTGGTCCTATATCGCTCACCTGAGCTACCAGATTCAAAGTTTCAGGAAGTGCCAACCTTTATTGGGGGATTTATGCAAGGACAAGGTAATGACAAGTTAAGCATTTTCTGCAATCAAGTAGAATGTAACTCTATGATAAATAGGCTGACCATACCGGTTTTCAAACTCATTCGAGCTTTTATCCCTGACACGTTTATATGTAACTTTCAAGAAGATCCAATATAAATTGAAGGGGCTATGGTGATGACAAGGTCAAAATGAGGAATTATTTGCTGCAATCAAAGGGATGTAACTCTATGATAAATAGGCCTTACTCACCAGTTTTCAAAGTGTTCCGAGCTTTTCTGCCTGACTTACTTGTTTGTAAGTTTCATTAAGATCCGATCAAAACTGAAGGGGCAGCAGTGATGACAAGGTCGAAAATAAGCATTTTCAGCCAAGCAGGGGACATAGCTCCATAATTAATTGCCTGGCATTGCTTGTTTTCAAACTTGTCTGAGCTTTTATCCCTAACTTACAAACATATACATTTCAAGAAGATCAATGAAAACTGAAGGAGTTACTGCCAAAAAGAGGCATTTTCTGCAATCCAAGGGGTGTAATTCTATGATAAATAGGATGACCTTATCAGTTCACAAACTCATCCATTTTATCCCTAACTTATTTACATGTACGTTTCAAGAAGATCCAATAAAATTGAAGGAGCTATAGTGATGACAAGGTAAAACAGCAGGCATTTTCTGCAATCGAGGGGACATAACTCCCTGAAATACGGCCCCCGCCCATAGGGGCTTGAAGAAATATATGGGCTGCATGATGCTTCCACGCAGAGCTGAATCCAGCCTGCACACGAGTTCTGGTAAACCTCTTAGAGGATCTAAGCCTGCCCAGGCAAAGCGGTGCGAGTCGGACCGTCCATGCTTATAAATCCTATTGGTTTCATTGGGCAAAAGGGCTTGAGATGTCATTTCATCTCAATGTCGGGTAAAAGTCCCACAAAATTGGAAGCAACATCTCCAAAATTACCTATTCAGTGTTGACGGGGACGTTAAACCTCAAATCAAACAAACAAACAGGCTGACCTCACCAGTTTTTTAACTCAGCCGAGGTTTCATCCGTTACTTACTCACATGTAAGATTCAGGATAATTCGATGAAAATTGAAGGGGGTTTTGGTGATGACAAGTTCAAAAATAGGTATTTTATGCAGTAAAAGGGACACAATTCTACGTAAAATAAGCCAACCTTGTCAGTTTTCGAACTCATCCGAGCTTTTATCCCTGACTTACTTGTTTGTAAGTTTCAAGAAGATCCAATACGGGCCTCCGTGGCCTAGTGGATAAGAGCGCTGACTCTTAGTCATTAGGTCTCTCACCGCCGTAGGTTCGAGCCTCGCTCGGGCCACGTGTGAGACGCCAAGTTCTGCAACGGAAGGTCAGGTGGTTTTTCTCCGGGTACTCCGGTTTTCGCCCACCTCAGATTAACGATCGGCTCGATGAGTGAAATAATCTTGAAAGGGCCGTAAAACCCAAACCAAAAAAAAAAAAAAAAAAGAAGATCCAATCAAAACTGAAGGGCTAAGGTGATGACAAGGCATAACTCCATGAGTAATTGACCTACATCCCTAATTTTTCAAAATTATCCAAGCTTTTAACCCCAACTTCTTTGTATGTAAGTTTTAGGAAGATCTGATCAAAACTGAAGGGGCTAAAGTGATGACAATGTCAAAAATAGGCATTTTCTATAATCAACTATAATCTAGGGGGACATAACTCTCCGAAATATAGGCCGACCTCACAATTTTTAAACTCAGCCAAGGTTTTATCCCTTACTTACTAACAGGTAAGTTACAAAAAGATCCTATGAAAACTGAAGGGGCTATGGTGATGACAACGTCAAAAATAGGCATTTCCAGCAGTAAAGGGGATGTAAATCTACAATAGATGAGCCAACCTCATCAGTTTTTTAAAATCATCCAAGCTTTTATCCCTTACTTACTTGTTTGTAAGTTTCAAGAATATCCGATCAAAACTGAAGGGACTACGGTCATGACAATGTCAAAAATAAACATTTTCAGGAAAAGGGGCGACATTACTCTGTCAGTAATCGCCCAACATCGCTAGTTTGCAAACTCATCCAAGCTTTTAACCTGGACTTACTTGTACTTAAGTTTAAGGAAGTTCCAATCAAAACGGAAGGGGCTACGTAGATGACAAGGTTGAAAATCGGCATTTTCAGCAATCAAAGGGATGTAATCGGCTGAGTTAAAACACTGGTGAGGTCAGCCTGTTTGTTTGTTTGATTTGAGGTTTAACGTCCCCGTCAACACTGAATATGTCATTTTGGAGATGTTGCTTCCAATATGAGCTCAATATGGACTTGGCCGGTTTTCGAACTCATCCAAGTTTTTATTCCCAGCCACCTTACATATAAGTTTCAGAAAGATCCGATCAAAACTGAAGGGGCTACATTGATGACCAGGTCAAAAGTCGGCATTTTCAGCATTCAAAGGGATGTAACTCTATAATAAATGGGCTGACTTGGCCAGTTTTCAAACTCATCCAAGCTTTTATCCCCAGCCACCTTACATATAGATAAGAAAGATCTGATCAGAACTGAAGGGCTACGGTGATGACCAGGTCAAAAATCGGCATTTTCAGCAATCAAAGGGCCGAAACTCTATGATAAATGGGCCAACTTGGCCCTTACCCAAACTCATCCGAGGTTTTATCCCAAGCCACCTTACATATAAGTTTCAGAAAGATCCGATCAAAACTAAAGGGCCGCCAGTGATGACAAGGTCAACTAGAAATGTGTCAAAACAACACAAAAGCCCCCGCCCAGGGACTTACCTCACCCCCCCCCCCCCAATCACCTTAAGGTCATGCGGCAGGGGCGGTGTTATGGCTGAATGAAACTTTTGACATGTAACTATCATCATTCCAAATATGTAGCAAATCCGTCACATGGTTAAAGAAATATGAGCTCTCAAAAATATAATATAAAAAATTACTAGGTCTGTGACCTTGACCTCAGTTAGGGGGTGGGGGTATGGCTCAATTAAACCTTTGGACCTGCAACTATTGTCATACCAAATATCAAGCAAATCCATTATAGAGTTTGGAAAATATAAGCTATTAACATACTTAATTTTGAAAATTTCTATGTCTGCGACCTTGCCCTTGAAGTCATAGGCATGGGTGGGGGTATTACTGAATAAATCTTTGGACCTGCATCTATCATTAAACCAAATATGAACCAAATGAATCATAAAAATTAAAAGTTCAACGTGGTACAAATACCTTAACCTGAGTGTTAAACATTAAAAATTTCTAAGTCCGTAACCTTGACCTTGAGACCATGGGTAGGTATGGGGGTATTGCTGGATAAAACTTTGGACCCATATCTATCATCATACTATATATAAACCACATCCATTGCATGGTTTGAGAAATATGACCTCAAGTTCTACCCTGACCGAAAACCTTAACTTGAGTGTTAAACATTAAAAATTTCTAAGTCCGTAACCTTGACCTTGAGACCATGGGTAGGTATGGGGGTATTGTTGGATGAAACTTTGGACCCATATCTATCATCATACTAAATATAAACCACATCCATTCCATGGTTTGAAAAATATGAGCTAAAGTTCTACAATGACCGAAAACCTTAACCTGAGTCTAACAGGATAACGTACGTACGTACACACTTTCGTACATTCGGACGCACGGACGCACGTACGGAAAACCGAAAAACATATGCCCCCGGCATCACATGATGCGGGGGCATAAAAAACGGCATTTTCATTTTCAGCAATCAAAGGGATGTAACTCTATGATAAACGGGCCGACTTGGCCGGTTTTCGAACACATCCAAGTTTTTATCCTCAGCCACATTACATATAAATTTCAGAAAAATCCGATCAAAACTGAAGGGGCAACGGTGATGACAAGGTCAAAACTCAGCATTTTAAGCAATCAAAGGAGTGAGTGAGTTTTAGTTTTACGTCCCACCAACAGCTAAGGTCATACGGAGACGGGACCTCGGTTTAAAGACTCATCCGAAAGTCTGGAGAAGCCTGGGATCGATCCTGCGATCCCTGGTTTACAAGGCGAGTAGCGTAACCACTGCACCACGGAGGCTTCTAAAGCAATCAAAGGAATGTAACTCGATAACAAATGGGCCGACTTGGCCGGTTTTCGAGCTCATCCCTAGTTTTATCCCGAGCCACCTTACATATAAGTTTTAGAAAGATCCAATTAAAACTGAAGGGGCTACGGTGTTGACAAGGTCAAAAATCAGCATTTTCACCAATCAAAGGGAGCTAACTCTATGATAAATGGGCAAACTTTGCCCTCATTCAAACTCATTCGAGTTTTTATCCCCAGCCACCTTACATATAAGTTTCAGAAAGATCCGATCAAAACTGAAAGGGCTACGGTGATGACAAGGTTAAAAATCAGTATTTTCAGCAATCAAAGGGACGTAACTCTATAATGAATAGGCCGACTTGGCCGGTTTTCGAACTCATCTGAGTTTTATTACCAGCCACCTTACATTTAAGTTTCCGAAGGATCCGATCAAAACTGAAGCGACTACGGTGATGACAAGGTCAAAAATCGACATTTTCAGCAATCAAAGAGACGTTACTCTATGATAAATGGGTCGACTTGGCCGATTTTCAAACTTGTCTGGGTTTTGAATCCAAGCTACCTTTCATATAAGTTTCAGATAGATCCGATCAAAAATGAAGGGGCTACAGTGAAGACAAGGTCCAAAATTGGCATTTTCAGCAATCCAAGGGACGTAACTCTACGATAAATGGGCAGACTAGGCCGGTTTTCGAACTCATCCGAGGTTTTATCCCCAGCCACCTTACATGTAAGTTTCGGAAAGATCCGATCAAAACTGAAGGGGCTACAGTGATGAAAATGTCAAATATGTGCATTTTCAGCAATCAAAGGGATGTAACTCTATGCTTAATGGACCATCTTTGCCGGTTTTCGAACTCATCCAAGTTTTTATCCCCAGCCACCTTACATATAAGTTTCGGAAAGATCCGAACAAAACTGAAGGGGCAACGGTGATGACAAGGTCAAATATCTGCATTTTCAGCAATCAAATGGGCAGACTAGGCCGGTTTCAGAACTCATCCGAGGTTTTATCCCCAGTCACCTTACGTATAAGTTTCAGAAAGATCCGATCAAAACTGAAGGGGCTACAGTGATAACAAGGTCCAAAATCGGCATTTTCAGCAACAAAAGGGACGTAATTGTACGATAAATGGGTAGACTAGGCCGGTTTTCGAACTCATTCGAGGTTTTATCCCCAGCCACCTTACATATAAGTTTCAGAAAGATCCGAGCAAAACTGAAGGGGTTACAGTGATGACCAGGTCAAATATCTGCATTTTCAGCAATCAAAGGTATGTAACTCTATAATAAATGGGCCGACTTAGCCGGTTTTCGAACTCATTCGAGGTTTTATCCCCAGCCAACTTTCATATAAGTTTCAGAAAGATCCGATCAAAACTGAAGGGGATACAGTGATAACAAGGTCAAAAATTGGCATTTTTAGCAATCAAAGGGACAAAACTCTATGATAAATGGGCCGACTTGGCCGGTTTTTGAATTCATCCAAGTTTTTATCCCCAGCCACCTTAGATATAAGTTTCGCAAAGATCGGAATAAAACTGAAGGGGCTACAGTGATGACAAGGTCAAATATCTGCATTTTCAGCAATCAAAGGGACGTAACTCTATGATAGATGGGCCGACTTGGCCGGTTTTCGAACTCATCCGAGGTTTCAACCTCAGTCACCTTACATATAAGTTTCAGAAAGATCCGATCAAAACTGAAGGGGCTATTGTGATGACAAGGTCAAAAATCGGCACTTTCAGCAATCAAAGGGACGTAACTCTATGATTAATGGGCCGACTTCGCCGATTTTCGAATTCGTCCCAGTTTTTATCGTCAGCAACCTTACATATAAGTTTCAGAAAGATCCGATCAAAACTGAAGGTGCTACGGTGATGACAAGCATTTTCCATTGTAAGTCTATGTGAAATTAGGATTGCCATAGCAACCAAAGTTTTCAATCAATTTTGATAAAAAGGTAAATTCTTCGTTGCCCCACCCAAGGCATGCTTCAGATAAGAAATGATTGAGATCAGCCTGCAGGCTGCAGAGATATAACTGGTCAACAGTGGTGACGGACAGACGACGGACGACGGATGACTAGGTATACTATAAGCTCCCCTGGAGCCTTCGACCCAGGCGAGCTAAAAACCAGGGCACCCAGAGGTGTCGATCTTGCACGTGACACACCTGCTTAACCTCATGTACAACTGTACCAAGTACCATCAATATATCTCAAAGAGTATTGGAGATGTGGCCATCACAAGGTAGTGATTCTATATTATTAGAAGGGGAGATAACTAAAAAATCATGGCACCAAGAGTTGCGGTTCTTGTGCAAGACATATTGTCTCGGCCTTGTGAACAACTATGCCAGGTATCATCAATATATCTTGAAGGGTATTGGAGTTATGGCCATCACAAGGTAGTCAATCTATTTTATTCGAAGGGGAGATAACTCAAAATCCATGCCAACCAGAGTTCTGGTTCTTGAGCATGACACGCTGTCTCAGCCTTGTGAACAACTGTGCCAAGTACCAGCAATATATTTCAAAGGGTATTGGAGTTATGGCCATCACAAAGTAGTCAGTCTATTTTATTAAAAGGGGAGATAACTCAAAAAGTATGGCATCCAGAGTTCTGGTTCTGGCGCATGACACGTCGTCTCAACCTTGTGAACAATTGTGCCAAGAACCATCAATGAATCTCAAAGGGTATAGGAGTTAAGGCCATCACAAGGTTGTGTCTACGGACGGACGGTCAGACGGACGGGCAGACGTCAGGCTGATCGCTATATCCCCCGAATCTATTCGGTCTGGTTAAAAATCAATAATTGTTTGAACACTGTTTGTTTGTTGAATGCTTTACATTGTTTTGTCTTTATACTTAGCTAATCAAACAATTTTTTTATCCAGTATTATTGTTATATATGAGATTTCAGTACATTTTGTTTTCACAGGTTAGTTATTTACTTTTTGTATTTCCTTAAAGTATACCAGTTTCATATGATATTTTATCCTACAAGATAAAGTTACCCCAATCCAAATTTTACATGATTTTAATCCTCTAACATAATTGTTTCAAAAACATTGGTAGAACACATTTCAGCATCGGTGCAGCTTAAATTATATCTTTCCAAATATGCGTAAAATTGTTGATTTTGACATTTTTGGAAATTATCCTAAATAACCAAGTTTAAAGTGTTTATTTTATGGCATACTTTGAAGTATTCAGAAACTGATTACTGCATTCTGCAAACTAAACTTAGACTCTTTGACTTTTACTTCGTTTCTATTTTTTTTTCACGTATTTAACGTTAACTTTGTTTTTCTTTTCTTTTCACATATTTTATTATATTTTCATCACAAAAATATGATAATTTCAGTAAAAATAACACAGTGTCTTGCCCGATTTTGACAAAAATGATTTTGCTGGTTGCCATGGCAACAGAGTCTCAAATCAGAATTTGTGTATTTTATCATTAATGCATGGCAATGCACACAATATATCAAAGAATCAGTTAATTCTGAGACTGTGTGCCAGACCCCTATTTAAAAAAAAATTGTGCTTGCAGAGAATTGCTCTTAAAAAGTAATATGGGATAATAGACAATGACCTGATTAACTTTTGTTTTGCTTGCATTATGGTTCTTTGAAAATTTCAGCATTGCAACAAGTAAAAAGAAGATATCTCAATTACTGTTAGAGGCAAGCAGTGTTAGGGTCAATCAGTGTCAGGGTCACAAGAGTTGGGTGCATAATGTTTCATAAATTCTGGCTCTCAAAGTTGTTTCGTATGTCATTATTGGTTTCAGATATTGCCAGAAAACAAGCTGTATCACATGATAGTTTATACGGATTAGAAATAAGAGAAGAATAAAAGTATCGCATAATTGAGATCCTACAGTCCAGAGAAACTACTATAACTTTGCGTCTCCTTCTAACGGTGTTACTAGTCCTCGTATGTGGCCAGTTTTAGTTATGCTTGGAAGCACCATGCAGACCAATATATTTCTCAACGCCCCGGTCGGCGGTGGCCTACATGTAAACTGTATCAATTAATTAACACTTATGTTCGCCCTCGTCCATCGAGGCTTGGGGAAATAGATTGGGTTGCACGATGCGTCCACGCAGAGCTGATACCGACCGCACATGATTACTGGTAATCTGCTAAGAAGGTCTAAGCTTGCCCAGGAAAACTGCTGCGAGTCAGTCCGTCCAAGCATATAAACCGTATTGGTTTTATTGGGCCGCAGGGATTGAGATGTCATTTCATCACAATATCGGGTAAAAGTCACACAAAATTGGAAGTAATGTCTCCATAATTACATAAATAGTTGTGGCGGCGACGTTAAGCCTCAAATCCAACAAACAACTAGAATTTGTTTTTCTACAAAAACACAGATGTCTCCCCCGTTTTTTGACCTCTAAGTATGACCTTGACATTGGACGTATTGAGCTTGGTCTTGTGTGCAACACATCATCTAATGAAGATGAACATTTCTGCAAAGTAACTTTAAAAATGTTCATAGAGAAATAAAAAAGTTATTGGCCGTACACAAAAAAGCCTTTCATTTGACCTCTAAGTATGGCCTTGACATTTGAGGTACAACACATCGTCTCATGATGGTTAACATTTCTGCCAAGTAATTTCATAATCCATCAAAGAATAAGGAAGTTATTGACTGTCCCTTTTTTCACCTCTGACCTCTAGGTATAACCTTAACATTGGAGGTATGGACCTTGGTCTTGCGCATGACTCATGTTCTAATGACGGTGAACATTTCTGCATGACTACTTTATAATGTCCATCCAGAAATAAAAAAAAGTTATTGACTGGACACAAAAAAACAACATTTTTTTACCTCTGACCTCTTAGTATGACTTTGATCTTGGAGGTACCGACCTGGGTCTAGCGTGAACCACATCGCCTCATGATGGTTAACATGTCAGCCAAGTAATTTGACAATCTATCCAGGAATAAGAAAGTTATTGACTAAACACTAAAAAAGCCCTCTTTATGTCCTTTGACCTCATAGTACGACCTTGACATTTGAGGTACCAACTTGGGTCACCACGCAACACATCTTCTCATGGTGGTTAACATTTCTGCCAAGTAATTTCAAAATCCATCTAAAAATAAGAAAGTTATTGACAGAACACAAAAAAGGCCCCTTTTTACCTTTAACCTCTATGTATGACCTTGACCTTTCAGGCACCAAGTTGGGTCATGCGTGCAACACATCATCTCAACTCACGTTGGTTAACATTTCTGCCAAGCAATTTCAAAATCCATCTAAAAATAAGAAAGTTATTGACCAAACACGAAAAAAGGCCCCTTTTTTACATTTGACCTCTATGTACGACCTTGACATTTGAGGTACCAAACTGAATCATACATCAAACACGTCGTCTCATGATAGTTAACATTTTTGCCAAGTAACTTCAAATTCTATCTAAAGATAAGCAAGTTATTGACAAAACCCGAAAAAAGGCCCATTTTTTTACCATTGACCTCTATGCATGACCTTGACCTTTGAGGTACCAACCTTGGTCATGCACGCAACACATCGCCTTATATAGGTTAACATTTCTGCCACGTGATTTCAAAATCCATCTCAAAATAAGAAAGTCATTGACCGAACACGAAAAAAAGGCCCCTTTTTTACCTTTGACCTCTACATGTATGTATGACCTTGACATTTGAGGTACCAAACTGAATCATACATCAAACACGTCGTCTCATGATAGTTAACATTTTTGCCAAGTAACTTCAAATTCTATCTAAAGATAAGAAAGTTATTGACAAAACCCGAAAAAGGCCCAATTTTTTACCTTTGACCTCTATGTATGACCTTGACCTTTGAGGTACCAACCTTGGTCATGCATGCAACACATCGTCTTATATAGGTTAACATTTCTGCCACGTGATTTCAAAATCCATCTCAAAATAAGAAAGTCATTGACCGAACACGAAAAAAGGCCCCTTTTTTACCTTTGACCTCTAAGTATGACCTTGACCTTTGAGGCACCGACCTGCCTCATGCGCAACACACATCGTCTCATGATTGTTAATATTTCTGCCAATTAATTTTAAAATCCATCTCAAAATAAGAAAGTTATTGACCAAACACGAAAAAGGCCCCTTTTTTGACCTCTGACCTCTAAGTATGACCTTGACCTTTGGGGTACCGACCTGCCTCATGCGCACCACACATCGTCTCATGGTGGTTAATATTTCTGCCAAGTAATTTTAAAATCCATCTGAAAATAAAGTAATTGACCGGACACGATTTGCCCAAACATATATACATACCGACAAACTTCCAAGGGAGATAATTCAAAAAGTATAAACGCAAGTATAGTTCTTGCGCACTGCACGTCGTCTAATGCTGATTGATATTTTCAATCTTTAGCGGACACGAATGTGTGACAGACGGACAGACAAACAGACAGACGCCCGGGGGAAAAACAATATGTCTCTCTGAAAAAAAATTTTCGGGGGAGACATAAATATTTAACTTGAGCTTTATTGATAACACTTTGTGATTATTTCATTTGCTGATATTCAATCAGAGGTGGGCAAACAATAGGAGAACCATGACCTTCTTTTGTTGATATTTGTGTCTCACATATGGCAAGTTTCAAACCACAGAAGTTAGTTTTGTTTATTTTTAACTTAGACTCAACGTCCCCGTCAATACTATTCAGGTTATTGGAGACATTTTTTTTCCAATTTAGTGGGACATTCATCCGGCTCAGAGATGAATAGACAGCTAAAACCCTGCCAACCAATGAAACCAAAATGATTATTTGCACTGGATGCTTTGACTCATACCACTTTGCATGGGCAGGTTTGGTCCTTCTAAGCAAAATATTTCCTATTATCCCTCCCAACAACGTTGCGACAGAAATATAGAATCGGAGCGATGCGTCCGTATGCGCGAAGGGTTTTTGTTTGTTTGTTTATTTGTATGTATACCTCTGTGTTGGTATCTATACCAACAGACGACATTAAAAACAAAAGACAACGTTTTCATCGTAGAACCATCAAATCTTCCTAAAATGCATTTCTCCACACGCGCAGACGACGAACCCTAAAAACGTGTTATAATAATTCCACTAATGTCATTACAGCTGATCTTACAGAAATGGGAGCTGTCTTACAACCTACAACAGCACTAGACAACATCATTTTAAATGATAGTTCTCAGAAGAATATAAATTCATATCGGGGGAAAATGTAACCGGGAAAGATCTTTTGTTTGCAAAAAGATGTTCTGATCTGATAATACGAATGAATGCTCTGAAAACTGATGAAAAAATAATGAGCAGTCACTTACAGAAATATCTTACAATGTCCTAGACAAGAGATCATTTGGCGAATTTTTACCAAGAAATGCATTTGTGTCTTTGAAATTGTAGTAATGAGTGAAGAGTGTGAAGGCGCATTAGCTTTGGCAACCAAAATCAAGTCTGGCATAGTCTGGTGTGATAAAGGTCTACATTTTTAAAATACTTGGATTTAAAGGTTAAACGAAACATTAAAGTGTCAGTTCAGTACAATATTCCCAGCCGGCTCTCACGAAACCCCACAAATATTTTCAGCGCTTAAATTGAATATGCGACATGAATGTGGCATCGTTGCACGTATATAAGATTGATTTAGGCATTAGGGCATGACTCCGTGTTTTTTTGTTTTGAAGTTGACGGCCCATTCAACACTATTTAGGTCAGTTTTGAGCCGGTCAGTTTACCTTTCCACACTCTTCCTGGACAGGCTAATACGCAAGTGGTTAACCAGTACAATGTGTATTCTTTCGCCAGAAACTGAAAACCCCCATTCTTGAATCAGCGGAAGGCAGAGAATGACCATAGAAAAGATTTCAAGACCATTCTCCACGAAAGAATGTTGCCGATACTGGCAGGTACCGAACCCTTGTTCTCCTGATTACATGTCAGACGCGCATCCGACTGAGCTACCGAGGCCAAATGACTCCATATTATTACCCAACGTAAAACAAAGCCATCAGAAGGGATTGCAAAACCCCCGACCAAACAACGATATGGCCTTCAGAAGATTGTTCAAAAATAATGCACCAGAATCAAAATTTACTAGTAGCCTCACAGTATATTACGGTGGCATCTTCAAGATTTTTATCTGTTATTTTTATTGAGACTTTCTTCACCTAATGATTCTAGGTAGTCAATCTACTATATTAGAAGGACGATAACTCAATTGCCATGGGGTTCAGAGTTGTGGTTTTCACCCTTGTCAACCACTGTGCCAAGTCACATCAATATATATCAAAAGGTATCAGAGTTATAATCATCACAAGGTAAATTTATAAAGGGGGTAAACTAAAACAGTGCAACCAGTGTCATGCTTATCTCGCATGACAAACCTACTTAACCTCATGTACAACTGTACCAAGAACCATCAATGTACCTCACAGAGTATTTGAGATTTTACACTCTCATGATAGTCATTCGAGTTTATTGGAAGGGGAGATAACTAAAAAGCCCTGTTTTTCATAGTTGAGATTCTTGTCCGTGACATGTCGTCTCCGCCTTTTGAAGAACTATGCCAATTATCATCAATATATCTCAAAGGGTTTTGTAGTTATGGCCGTCACAAGGTTACATTGTCAGGGGAGATAACAAAAGAGCCAGCCTCGGTAGCTCAGTCGAATGTACGTCAGACTGGTGATCAGGATGACGCGGGTTCGGCTCCTGCCTGGGTCGGCAACATTCCTTAGTGGAGATTGATCATGAAAGCTTTTCTATGGTCTTTCTCACCTTTCCGCTGATTCAAGAAAGGCAGTTGTCAGTTTTTGGCGAAAGAATATGCATTGTACTAGGTAACCGCTTACGGATCAGCTTACCCAGGCAAAGTGTGGATAGGTAAACTGACCGGCTCAAAATGACCTAAATTGTGTTGACAGGGCCGTTAAACCCCAATACATCAAAACAAGATAACAAAAATCAAAGCTGTTGTTCTTGCATGTGACACACTTATTTCACCTTATGTACACTGTACCAAGTACAATCAATATATCTCAAAGAGTATTGAAGATATGGCGACCACAAGAGTGTTATTCTATTTTATTCGAAGCAGAGATAACTAAAACACATGACACACAAATTTACGGTTCTTGCGCTTGACCTCCCGTCTGAATCATGTTTACAATTGTGCCAAGTATTATAAAAAAACATGGAGGGTTTTGGTGTTAACGCCATCACAAGATCGCGTCTACAGATGGACGGACGCCAGACTGATCACTCTATCCCCGAACCCATTCGGTCGGGGGGAAATATTATGAGCTATGTTTATAAGCTGCGAGCAGTTCTACTTTTAACAAATAAGATTCGACGTTATAATTTGGGACCCTGCCCGTTGTTGCCTGGGTAAATACATTGGGCTGTATTTGGTTTTGTTTCGGCAGAGGGATTGAAATATAATTTGATCTCTCTGTCGGAGAACAGTCCCATGAAATCGGAAGTAATTTCTCCAAAATAACCTTCAGTGTTGACGGGACGTTTACCTTCAAATCAAACAAAACAAAACATATTTTAACAGTTAAATCAAACCTTAATCCAACATATATATTACCTTTTCGTTCTAGATAACTGGAAGGTGTTAGGTAACGGCTAAATACTATATGCGGATTAAAGACCCCCCACGAATCTAGAGATAATGTAAGTTGGATCTATTAGATGAACGATCGCATTATGTAAATGCTTATAATAAAATACAGAAGCAATACTGTTTTTATAATTAGTTGCAAAGTAATAACTATATTGTGTAGGAAGAACGCGAATAAATCAAAATGTCAAAGGGCGTGATTCTTATGTTTTACGTCGTTATTTCGATTGACTGCTACTGTGGAAACTTTTTTATGTGTTTTATTGTCCATTTTAACATCATCAGCCAATACTAATGGTGTTTGTTTGTTTTTTCTGATCGAGCCAATCATATAAGGAGTGTGCCCAGAGAAAAAGTAACCGATTTCCCGTCGCCTGACTTGGCGTCTGCGCTTGCCTACAGAAGCATTAGCATAGACGCCCGTGACGGATCTATTTTTCGGGAGAGGGAACTGTTTCTGAAATATCTTGGATGTTGGTTGGTTCCTTTTGAAAGGAAAAAAAAATGACATGATCATGATAAGGAGGAACAGTTTTTTCTTGCCAAGAATGCTACGCCGATGTTGCATAATGAAAACGATAGGTCACATAATTAAATCCCGGGAAAGATCGCTCCTCAGCTAAGCACTTCCGAATTGAAAACAAGTAATTAAAATATCGGTCCTTCTCAGGACCATAACATTCAAACTGTTGAACCAAAATCTAACCCCAAATATGTAGACAAACCCTGGCAGAATAACAGCCACTTCATCCCCCAGGCCACCTCAACCCTGTTCCATTTCCGCTCCAGGCACCTTGTCCAAAGTGACCAAGACCCCACCACTTTGAGTATCAGAAAGGACGCATTATTCTATACAATAATTGGTGACGACATTTTACCTGTAGTCTGTATATTGACTACAATTTTAGACTGATTTATTTTCAGAACCCAGTGTAATCAGGGCCTCATATATTTTGGCATTGCTAAACTTATATGTCTTATTGTAAACTTCATGTATAAAGAGGATGGACTATAAATATATATTTCATTACAGTACCTTTAACTTTGGCATAATATCACTATTGAAATCGTCAAATACAGTACTAGTGAGTCGACAGATTGAATAAAGATCTAGGATGACTAACATTTGTTTCGTTCAGGGCACCCTGTAGTGTAACCTACATTCAATTGTGCATGTTTGGCATTAGGTTTCTTTTACACAACAATTGTACGTAACAACAACAAAAAGCGTGACTATTACTATATATAAAAATCAAAGATAAGCTTTGCTTCAGCATGTTGAACTCATCGTTACCAGACATCATCACTGTAGGACATACAACGTTGCAATATAAACACTTGGCAAGGCGTTTAACTTCACTTGGACATTAGCCTTGATTACGAAATACTATAAAATTTTAAATTCAAGTTATGCTATTTTTTCAAGCGGTGCCTCCAGTATTCAAGGCCTGCTTTGTTTATTAAAGGCAGTTAAAGCTTTCTGTTGTTTTTGTTTGTTGGTTTGGATTTAACGGCCCAGTTTACACTG
>CAUZLF010000127.1:0-19876 GCA_963580285.1 Lucinisca nassula
AATGATAAAATGACCCCCACCTAGTATTTTTTTCAACCAAGAAAATGAACCTTACTGAATCTAGTGTATTACAAGCCATCTAATTCAATTAAAAGTTTAATCTATTGAGTGAACTCAAATACCAGTATATCAATAACAGATAATAAGGGTGGGTCATTTTATTATAGCTATAATAATTTGACCCCCCCCCCCCCCCAATTTCAAGTCATTAAGTAACAACCCCTCCCACATACTGAACCTTACTGAATATAGTCTATTTCTAGCCATATAAAGCAATATAAGTTTTAATTTAACTGTGTGAACTCAAATACCAGTACACTAATTACAAATAGTAAGGGTGGGTCATTTTATTATAGCTATAATAATTTGACCCCCACCGCCCGCCAATTTCAAGTCATTAAGTAACAACCCCTCCCACATACTGAACCTTACTGAATATAGTCTATTTCTAGCCATATAAAGCAATTTAAGTTTTAATTTAACTGTGTGAACTCAAATACCAGTACACTAATTACAAATAGTAAGGGTGGGTCATTTTATCATAGCTATAATAATTTGACCCCCCCCCCCTTATTTCAAGTCATTAAGTTACAACCCCTCCCACACACTGAACCTTACTGAATCTAGTGTATTACAAGCCATCTTATTCAATGAAAAGTTTAATTAATTGAATGAACTCAAATACCAGTATATCAATAACAGATAAAAAGGGTGGGTCATTTTATTATAGCTATAATAATTTGACCCCCCCCCCCCCCCCCCCCCCATGCATAGGCTTGTTCTCTCAATACCATTTTAGTCATGTGGTTTTTTTTCTGTTATTTTTTATCTTTTTTGCTGCTTTTTAGCCATTTCCCTTTAAACATGATTGCCTTTCTTATATATTATAGTCATTATTCTTGCTGTAGATTTTCAGATCTAGAACTATCCCACCCCACCCCTCAGACACTGCCCAAGTGTAAAAATCAGCAGGAAAAACCACCACAATTGTCATAGTTTTACTGCTTAACAGTTACCTCACCATATTTGGTCATTTAAATGTAACTTTTGTGAAGTTAGGGAGGGGGGTCAAAATATACCAATGATAAAATGACCCCCACCTAGTATTTTTTTCAACCAAGAAAATGAACCTTACTGAATCTAGTGTATTACAAGCCATCTAATTCAATTAAAAGTTTAATCTATCGAGTGAACTCAAATACCAGTATATCAATAACAGATAACAAGGGTTGGTCATTTTATTATAGCTATAATAATTTGACCCCCCCCCCCCCCCCCAATTTCAAGTCATTAAGTAACAACCCCTCCCACATACTGAACCTTACTGAATATAGTCTATTTCTAGCCATATAAAGCAATATAAGTTTTAATTTAACTGTGTGAACTCAAATACCAGTACACTAATTACAAATAGTAAGGGTGGGTCATTTTATTATAGCTATAATAATTTGACCCCCACCGCCCGCCAATTTCAAGTCATTAAGTAACAACCCCTCCCACATACTGAACCTTACTGAATATAGTCTATTTCTAGCCATATAAAGCAATTTAAGTTTTAATTTAACTGTGTGAACTCAAATACCAGTACACTAATTACAAATAGTAAGGGTGGGTCATTTTATCATAGCTATAATAATTTGACCCCCCCACCCCTTATTTCAAGTCATTAAGTTACAACCCCTCCCACATACTGAACCTTTCAGAATCTAGTGTATTACAAGCCATCTTATTCAATGAAAAGTTTAATTAATTGAATGAACTCAAATACCAGTATATCAATAACAGATAAAAAGGGTGGGTCATTTTATTATAGCTATAATAATTTGACCCCCCCCCCCCCCCACATGCATAGGCTTGTTCTCTCAATACCATTTTAGTCATGTGGTTTTTTTCTGTTATTTTTTATCTTTTTTGCTGCTTTTTAGCCAATTCCCTTTAAACATGATTGCCCTTTCTTATATATTATAGTCATTATTCTTGCTGTAGATTTTCAGATCTAGAACTATCCCACCCCACCCCTCAGACACTGCCCAAGTGTAAAAATCAGCAGGAAAAACCACCACAATTGTTATAGTTTTACTGCTTAACAGTTACCTCACCATATTTGGTCATTTAAATGTAACTTTTGTGAAGTTAGGGAGGGGGGTCAAAATATTATAGGGGGGGTCAAAATATTATAATAATATATTGACCCGCGGGTCATAATATTATGACCCGCGGGTCACTTTTTAGGCGGGTCAAAATATTATATGACACCGGTCTATAAACGGTCACTAGACGTATTATAGGTCAGTAGAAGGTATTACAGGTCACTACCGATTATAGCTTGTAGTTATTCGACCCCCTTTATTAGGTTACTAGAATGCCTGATTGCGGTATAAAAATATATGGCTGTAAATGAGGGTCCACTGCCCCCACCCATCGGGGCTTGAAGAAATATGGGCTGCATGATGCTTCCACGCAGAGCTGAAACCGACCGCAGACGAGTACTGGTAAACCGCTTAGAGGATTTAAGCCTGCCCAGGCAAAGCTGTGCGAGTCGGCCCGTCCATGCTTATAAACCCTATTGGTTTCTTTGGGCGACAGGGCTTGAGATGTCATTTCATCTCAATTTCGGGTAAAAGACCCACAAAATTGGAAGCAACATCTCCAATGACCTATGCAGTGTTGACGGGGATGTTAAACCTCAAATCAAACAAACAAAATGAGGGTTCATGATTAAACAAGAGGACCAAGCTAGCTTGGTCCTGTATCGCTCACCTGAGCTAACAGATTCAAAGTTTAAGGAAGTGCCAACCTTTACTGAAGGCTTTATGGGAGGACATGGTGATGACAGAGTAAGCATTTTCTGCAAATCAAGTAGAATGTAACTCTATGATAAACAGGCTGACCTCACCCGTTTTCAAACCCATTCAAGCTTTTATTCCTGACTTGCTAAGAAGATCCAATTTAAACTGAAGTGGCTATGGTGATGACAAGTTCAAAAACAAGAGTTTTCAAACTCCTCCAAGCTTTCTGCCTGACTTCCTTGTTTGTAAGTTTCATGAAGATCCGTTCAAAACTGAAGGGGCAGCAGTGATGACAATGTCGAAAATAGGCATTTTTAGCAATCAAAGGCACGTAACTCTATGATAAATGTGCCGACTTCGCCGGTATTCGAAGTCACCTGAGGTTTTATTCCCAGCCACCTTAAATGTAAGTTTCAGAAAGATCCGATCAAAACTGAAGGGGCTACGGTGATTACAAGGTCATAATTTGGCATTTTCAGTAATCAAAGGGTTGTTACTCTATGAAAAATGGGCCAACTTGGCTGGTTTTCGAACTCATCCGAGGTTTAATCCCAAGCAATCTTACAACACATACGTTTCAGAAAGATCCGATCATAACTTAAGAGGCTACGGTGATGACAAGGTCAAAAATTGACATTTTCAGCAATCAAAGAGACGTAACTCTATGAAAAATGGACCGACTTGGCAGGTTTTTGAACTCATCCACGATTTTATCCCAAGCCACCATACTTATAAGTTTCAGAAAGATCCGATCAAAACTGAAGGGGCTACGGTGATGACAAGCATTTTCCTATTGTAAGTCTATGGGACCTTGTGATTGCCACAGCAACCAAAGTTTTCGTGCGATTTCAAAATAACAGATTCAAAGTTTCAGGAAGTGCCAACCTTTACTGAAGGATTAATGGAAGGACATGGTGATGACAGGGTAAGCAATTTCTGCAAATCAAGTAGAATGTAACTCCATGATAAATAGGCTGACCTCACCAGTTTTCACTCATTCAAGCTTTTATTCCTGACTTGCTAAGAAAATCCAATTTAAACTGAAGTGGCTATGGTGATGACAAGTTCAAAAACAAGAGTTTTCAAACTCCTCCAAGCTTTCTGCCTGACTTCCTTGTTTGTAACTTTTATGAAGATCCGTTCAAAACTGAAGGGGCAGCAGTGATGACAATGTCGAAAATAGGCATTTTCAGCAATCAAAGGCACGTCACTCTATGATAATTTGTTTGATTTGAGGTTTAACGTCCCCGCCAACACTGTAAAGGTCATTTTGGAGACGTTGCTTCCAATTTTGTGGGACTTTTACCCGACATTGAGATGAAATGACATCTCAAGCCCTGTCGCCCAATGAAACCAATAGGGTTTATTAGCATGGACGGTCCGCCCCGCACAGCGGTTTCTGGACAGGCTTAGATCCTCTTTACCAGTACTAGTGTGCGGGGTCGGATTCAGCTCTGCGTGGAAGCATCATGCAGCCCAAATATTTCTTCAAGCCCCTATGGGCGGGGGCCGACACTCTATGATAAATGTGCCGACTTGGCCGGTATTCGAACTCACCTGAGGTTTTATTCCCAGCCACCTTAAATGTAAGTTTCAGAAGGATCCGATCAAAATAACAGATTCAAAGTTTCAGGAAGTGCCAACCTTTACTGAAGGATTAATGGAAGGACATGGTGGTGACAGGGTAAGCAATTTCTGCAAATCAAGTAGAATGTAACTCCATGATAAATAGGCTGACCTCACCAGTTTTCACTCATTCAAGCTTTTATTCCTGACTTGCTAAGAAAATCCGATATAAACTGATGGGGCTATGGTGATGACAAGTTCAAAAATAAGCAATTAACTGCTGCAATCAAAGGGATGTTACTCTGTGACAAATAGGCAAACCTCACGAGTTTTCAAACTCCTCCGAGCTTTTCTGCCTGACTTATTTGTTTGTAAGTTTCATGAAGATCAGATCAAAACTGAAGGGGCAGCAGTGCTAACAAGGTCGAAAATAGGCATTTTTAAGCAATCAAAGGCACGTAACTCTGTGACAAATGTGCCGACTTGGCCAGTATTCAAACTCATCCAAGATTTTATTCCCAGCCACCTCACATATAAGTTTCAGAAAGATCCGATCGAAACCTACGGTGATGACAAGGTCAAAATTTGGCATTTTTAGCAATCAAAGGGATGTTACTCTAAAATAAATGAGCCGACTTGGCCAGTTTTCAAACTCATCCGAGGTTTCATCCCCAGACACCTTACATATAAATTTCAGAAAAATTCGATCAAAACTGAAGGGGCTACGGTAATGACAAGGTCAAAAATCAATATTTTCAGCCATCAAAGGGACATAACTCTACGATAATTTGGCTTACTTGGCCTGTTTTCGAACTCATCCAAGATTTTATCCCCAGCCACCTTACATATAAGTTTCAGAAAGATCCGATCAAAACTGAAGGGGCTATGGTGATGACAAGGTCAAAAATCGGCATTTTAAGCAATCAAAGGGACGTAAATCTATGATAAATGGGCCAACTTGGCCGGTATTTGAACTCATCCTAGGTTTTATCTCCAGTCACCTTACATATAAGTTTCAGAAAGATTCAATCAAAACTGAAGGGGCTACGGTGATGACAAGGTAAAAAATCGACATTTTCAGCCATCAAAGGGACATAACTATATAGTTAAATGGGGCAACTTGGCCAGTTTTCGAACTCATCCGAGGTTTTATCCCAAACCACCTTACTATATATATAAGTTTCAGAAAGATCCTATCAAAACTGAAGGGGCTACAGTGATGACAAGGTAAAAAATCAACATTTTCAGCAAAGGGACCTAACTCTATGATAAATAGGCCACCTTTGCCGGTATGCGAACTCATCCGAGGTTTTATCCCCAGCCACCTTGCATACAAGTTTCAGAAAGATCTGATCAAAACTGAAAGGGCTACGGTGATGACAAGGTCAAAAATCGGTATTTTCAGCAATCAAAGGGATGTTACTCTGTGATAAATGGACCAACTTGGCTGGTTTTGGAAATCATCCGAGATCTTATCCCCAGCCACCTTACATATAAGTTTCAGAAAGATCCGATCAAAACTGAAGGGGCTACGGTGATGACAAGGTCAAAAATCGGCATTTTCAGCAATCAAAGGGAAGTAACTCTACGATAAATCGGCGGACTTGGCCGGTTTTCGAACTCATCCGAGGTTTTATCCCCAGCCACATTACATATAAGTTTCAGAAAGATCCGATCAAAACTGAAGGGGCTACGGTGATGACAAGGTCGAAAATGGGCATTTTCAGCAATCAAAGGGACGTAACTCTATGATAAATGGGCCGACTTGGCCGGTTTTCGAACTCATCCGAGTTTTTATCCCCAGTCACCATACATATAAGTTTCAGAAAGATCTGATCAAAACTGAAGGCGCTACGGTGATGACAAGCATTTTCCCATAGTAAGTCTATGGGACCTTGTGGTTGCCATAGGAACCAAAGTTTTAGAGCGATTTCAAAAAAAAGTTTATGTCATCAATGCCCCACCAGAGGCATGCTACAGATGAGAAATGATTGAGATCAGCCTGCAGGATACAGAGATATAGCTGCTCAAAAGTGTGGACGGACGGACGACGGACGGACGACGGACGACGGAGGACCCACTATACTATAAGCTCCCCTGGAGCCTTCGGCCCAGGTGAGCTAAAAACCTTTTTCATACTCAACTTGGTTGAGCCTGAAATATGTTCCGCACTACTCATAAATATTGAAATGGCAACAATTTATGAGCACGTAAGATACTGATTGCTCAGGCCTACCTGTCCCTATACTTAGGATTATTACAGTAGCATAAATTGTTACTGTACCCTCACCTGAAAGAGAATTTCATCCTCATCATACTCCTCAGCTGTGGTTGTCCCCCTTGTTTTATCCATACTGGTTTTTATTCCCTTTATTATCCATACTTAAACTTTGGTTTATGTACTATTGTATTACTATCCGATCCTTAGATGCTTGAACATTTTCCTAGTTCCATAAGACTGGGTCCAGAGCTCTAGATATTAAAGGTAATTTAGAGATACTTTTCATACAGTCTCATTAAAATTCTACGTTGAAATTTGATTTTTTTTTTTTTTTTTCCTCAAACACTCATCTCAGCTACTACAGAATCCTTTCATAAAATTCATGGAGAGGACACATAGGCAATACCTATGTCCAATAACTTGGTACACCCATACTTTCACTGAAACCCATAATTTTTTCATGAAAAACAATCAAAGACATTGCAGAAATTCTATTCTACTTTCTTTCCTTTTTTAATTTGCATGTACATCAGCAACATACACTTGATATGTATTTTTTTTTAATTTAAACACAGATGATCATCCAAAAAAGTAATTAATTGTGATCCTGTTAATCCATGAAACTGATCAGTCAAATTTTTCATTAACACGTAACATACACAATAATTCATTATTATTATTTATTCCAGTTTATTTACAATGTATATGTTTATCATTGCAAAAATATCCTTATCAAGTACATTGTAATGTAATTTGATTAGAAATATTGATCTTTCTGTAAAAATCCAAAAAATTCGGACACCTTAACGTCTTGCTGTAATTCTCCTAAAATTTTAACAAATTCATTTCATGATCCAGCAAGGAGTCCAAAAAGTGCAGATGGAATGGCAAACAGTGCAGACCCTGATCAAACTGCTCCTTCAGGAGCAGTCTGATCTGGGTCTGTACTGTTTGCCCAGGCCTGTCTGTCCCAGTACTTAGGGTCATTACGGTAACTTTGATTTTTGCATTGGCCTTAATAATCTCTTCAATATCTTTGACAAGCAGATGCATGCTACAATGTATTTCATATGTCTTACGTAGCAAAACAGTAGACAATGCAGATATAAACCCATTTAGTACCAGAAACCCCCAAACGAGTACCCTGGCAAACAGTGCAGGCTCAGATCAGACGCCTCAGAACATGGCGTCTGATCAGGGCCTACACTATTTGCAAAAAGTTCAGCCAGTTTCCAAATCAATTCTGAAGAAAACACAACCTGACACCCCTAAATTTTGAAATGAACTCCTGCAATATATAAGGAGGAAGATTCCATATGGTAATAAAAATTGTTAACCCATTGTAACCCTAGCACACCTTAAAAGAGACATTGGCAAACAGTGATGACCCTGATCAGACACCGGAAAATGCAGCGTCTGACCAGGGTCTTCATTGTTTGCTTAAAGTACAGTGATTTTATTTTAATAAAATATAAAAATAAATAAAACAAATCAGACAGCCGTAAATTTAGAAATGGTCCCATCTAAAGCTATCAGAATGCTGATTCTATGTGCCATTTATGGGTTAACCCATTTTTTACGGGAAACTCCAAAACGGATCACTGGCAAACAGTGCAGGTCCTGATTCAGCGGCCTCTGATCAGGGTCTTCACCGTTTGCAAGAAGTTCAGCCAATTTTAAATTTTCTATGATCAACTCGACTTGGTACCCCTAAATTTTGAAACAGACTTCTGCTATATATGAGGCAGATGATTCCATTCTATACAAAATGGGTTAATTTAGCAACGTGAAGCAAAATTTCGAACATGTGTCGTTAAGACTAAATTCGTCTCTGTCAGCTTAGGGTCAATTCCTCTCCATATAGTACTAAGTAAAGACATCGAAAAGACTGTGTCCGGAGGTCCAGGCTGATCTGAGTCTTCACTTGATGAATATTTTAAGATATACTGTACTAGACAAAAGTGCCCAGTGGGGCACGTATACCCCTGGCCAGTGCCGAACTACAAAGGCAAATAACTCTAAAAGGCCTGACCCCTTGGCCCTTATTTTCTTTCCCACAATACAAGTAGTCATACTGATCATGTGTGCAAAATTTCAAGTTTCTATGTGAAGCAGTTCCTGAGATATCTTTGACACAAAATAATTGTTTGCGGACAGACAGACAGACAGACAGACAAAAACTATATACCCCCATGGCATACGCCGGGGGTATAAAGATACATTTTTGCTTTAGTTGGCTCAATTGTTAAAATTGAAAGACCAAAATCAATGTCACATACAGCAATATTTAATCAGTGCTAGGGATGGGTATTGTCAGAATTTTCGTATCACGATATATTGCGATACGGTTACTATGTATCACGATACGTATCACGATATATTATGTAGCAATCTGAAACACACTGGTAATTGGAAAACCCAACTATATGTGGGAAAAAGAATGGAGTTTTCATGGGTATATATCATTTAACCTATTTATGCTCATGCACTTACAAACCCAAGTCCATGGTACTTTCTAGAATTGTCCCAATGTTATGAGGGGAAATAAAGATAATATCTGAAAATGCTATAAAATGTTGTATTAGATTGATGGCCTCAGTCACTTTATTTATCACTGCCATCTTTTGCAAACTGAAATGTTGCTAGATACTGGCTTTTCCTTATCGATTTTAAACGACTTGGTAGTTGGCCATGTACAGTTTGTTATGGACTTCCTCGATTACACTAAATTGTAAATGCTATGCGGCCTGCACTAAAACGGCATATACAACAACGCCATGCTCGCGATTCCCCAAAATCCTAGCTTGGCAAACACTATGACCAGACCAGGGCTTCCGTTAGGCTGATGTATGGCGGATATTACGTGCTGAAATCGCTTCCTGACGCCCAAATTAAACATCAAAGGCTTCCCGCAGACTTCTGAAAATTTCTCTGTACGACCAAATATTATTACCGAGACATCCCAACCTGCACATATAAACCTGCCCACTGTTAGCAGTTTATACAAAGACTGCTCCGCCTTCTTATCTGAAACCGCTTTTTCTGTTTATTGAGTACTAGAGGACGTCCCATTTTCCCCTTGCACGGTATTATATTGATAGCCAAAATCACGTGCGGCGGCCCATGGCCTTTGATCGTCATCGGTGTGTGAAACAAACGTGATGAGGTGATTTTTCGTAGTTTGGATATAATTAAGCGGATTAGCAGTTGAGGATAAACTAATTATCTCACTGACGATATCTAAGTGCATTTTTAAGCTTGTAAACTTGTTACTGTTTAAATTAAAGATGGTCATAATCTAGGAGTTTGGTAGTGGGATTATCATATGCGATGCAAAGTGTGACAATAGTTCAAAGATAGTTACGCATTTCTTTCTTGAGTAAATAGCAGGTGTTCACTAGTGGTCCGGCTTATACACAAAGGGTTGGAATCGATTAAATAACTTAATTTAGCCGCGGGAATGATTCTGCTTTCACAGAGCTGTATTTTCCGATCAGTTACAAAAGAAAATATGAAAAAATGGATGAAAGCAAAGAAAATATCGAAAATATTGGTAATGGCGGACCGTATTGTGATACGATTTTTTTCTGAACTGTATCACGATATACCGGTATACCGATAATACCGCACATCACTAATCAGTGCTTCAAAAGAATATATTTATTTTACTAGTTTGATAAATAAGGCTTCTAAACTGGGTTTGAATTTTGGGCTACAGCAATTGCAAATGGCAGCATCTGTCAGGGCATGAGGTTGAGTAGAGAACCTCACATGAGCCATATTTCATAGGAAATTTATGAAACGAGCCTTTGGCAAGTTGCATTAATTTCATTAAAATGGCCTCAAGTGATAGATTCCTTTGTAATAAGTATGGCCATTTTTACCTTATTTTCTGCCTAGATGTACATATAAGCTCTTACAGAAAACATTACATTCTAATGCACTTGCCTATGTAACGTGAAATCTGATTGGATAATGTCAACAATTTGCGACATTATAATCTGCGATAAACTGTCGTAAACCTGACATCATCATAGTCTGGCATTTGGTTTCACACAGCTCACAGCGCTTGCCCTTTTGCGCAAAATAATACAGTTTTAACAAAACAACCAAATAAGTGCATTACAATGGGGATAACTCTGTTGTAAAAATTGTCATTTGTGGAGGTAAATCGTCGGTTTTACAGTCGCATATTCCGTTTTATGGCCTCTGATGGCTCGACGGCGTAAAAAGAAACTTCCAAAAGTAAAAACACAATTTACCTTTACCTATCCCCCCTCCCCCCAAAAAAAAAAAAATTTTGAATACAGTTATCCCGTAATTACCATAGACGATGTAATAATGTTTCACAACACTGATATGAGATATCATAATATGTATTGACCTTTTTGACACTGGTATCAAACTTAACCCTTCTCTTGCTGAATATTTAGTTTAGCCACACCCATTTCTGACTTTGAACCAATCAGATTACTTGATGCAACTTATTCCTTCAAATTCATAAATTGAATGTGAAACAGTGTAGTTCAGAAGCCATTTGATCTGGATCTACACTGTTTGCAAAGAAAAGGGTTGTCGTGAACAGCAGGATAAGAGTTAATATGTAATGACTTTTGACAGTGCTTTCAAAATTAACCCATTGTATGCTAGTGGACCCTTCCATTGCTATATGTTGGACAAGTCCATTTGTCATATGAGGGGTGGTATGCCTATTTTTTTTTCATTTTTATTCTCTTTTTCATGGAAAATACTGTTAGCAAATAGTGCAGGTCCTGATCAGATGCAGCTTTCTGCGGCGTCTGATCTGGGCCTGCACTGTTTGCCAAGGTACCCCTTTAGGGGTTTCCCGCCTACAATGGGTTAATCAATCAGTGATGAAATGGTCTCCAAATCCAACTCAAATGAGCATGAAACTTGCAGTGATCACAAATATCAAAATTCCTGCTCAGATCAGCATAAAATGTTTTCTGTTCTGCTCATGAATTTTAAAATGCCATCAATTTGTGAGCAATGCAACTTGTGAATACTGGAACAAGCGGAAATAAAATTCATGGGACCAAGGATAGAATGTGTATTTAGATAAATGAACCATATATTTTTTCTTACTATGCCATACAAAAGGCACTTCTAATAAATACCCACAACATATGTTTTCCTGCAGAAATAAGAAAAATAGTATGTGAATACCCCCTCTTAGCTGGGGCTATGACATCCCTAATTATTTTTTAAATGGGCTCCCCATTATACACACACAATCTAGTGATTAAAGGATTAATCCTATTACCTTTAATCGGTTACGACCTTGTGAAAAGGTTTCTGTATCATAAAATATGTCCAAAGAGCTCTGACAAATCTTCGTAGCAGTGTCAGCACAAAAAAAGGACAAGGAGCTCCTGCTTAACCCTTTTTGTACCAAATGGAATCTTCCTCCTTATATATAGCAGGAGTGCATTTCAAAATTTAGGGGTGTAAGGTTGTGTCTTCTTCAAAATTTATTTGGAAAACTTTTAGCAAACAGTGGAGGCCCTGATCAGATGCCGCGTTCTGCGGCATCTGATCTGGGCCTGCACTGTTTGCCAGGGTACTCATTTTGGGGTTTCTGGTACTAAATGGGTTAAAGAGCACCCACACATAAATATTGCTTTCAGATTTTAAAGAAATTTTACTATCTATAAATAGAGAATACCAGGTGAGTGTATTTTGATATCAAGTTAATCAGGCAAGGCTTCGAGAATGCTTGTAGAATCGCAAGGCTTGCTGAGCCTGATAAACTTGATATCAAATAACATGAATCTGGTTTTCTATTTAAGAAATAGATCAGCTCTAACTGTGATTTGTTGAGTAATAAATCACAGTTTGGAGGTCAGTTGTAAAGTAGACAAATCAAGAGGGGGTAGCGCGCGTGATTTGTCTACTTACAACTGACCGACAAACTGTTATTTATAACTCAACAAATCACAAACTAGAGCTGATCTATTTCGATTCTAACAGGCTAAAAATCCGCAATAATGCTGTTGTTTCCTTCAAATCTCACAACTTTTCGCCATTGTTAGAAGAAATCCCGCTAAAATTATCGACTGAAACACATGCATTTTTATCCTTTTATAACGTTTTCGATGCGAGAATATGACGTTTCACCGTCTAACGGCAAGGAAATCGACTAGTGACGTCATTAATTGGTAGTTTTTAATGACGTGTTTCGTCACGCTCCTCCTTGCCGTGATTTGTTGTAGAATATTATTTTCCATTGCCTATATAGGCGCGTTGTGTTAGAATTATCAGTTTATCCCCTTGTACACTCTTAAATTGGCAATTTACGATCAGTTATCGATGGTCCTCAGTGCGTCCCAACATTCCGGCGGTCGATATATTTAGTATCAGCTGACCATATTTATCCTATGATACTTTTTTTTTTCAAGTAAATTTCTATTTGTTTCCAGTAACAATAACATTTAAGTCATTTTTTCCAGTAATCTGGTTCATTCATAAAAGCACCTCAACCTGATAAAGCTCACCTGTCCTGAGAAATCATATCTTTATCAGGTCAATGTGCTACAATGCAGTCAATATAGGGGGTAACTGACAAATATGAAAACCTTGATGAACCCAGAGTTGTAGGAATATGAGACAAGAGCTGTCGCATGACAGCATAGCTTGCCTGTTTTGCGCCTTAAAGATATAAGGTAAAATTACTGAACCATGAAATATAGGTCACACTCACCTAGATACATTTTGAGGTCAATGATCAGGGCACATGGAACATATATGCCAGATATTACATTTCATAATCACATTGTGTATGAATTATAAGGCAAAATCAATGAACCATGAAAATAGGTAATACTGACCTAGATATATTTCTATGTCAATCATCTGGTCACATGGAACTTAGAATTCAGGATTGAAGTTTCTAAAAAAAATAGTTTTCAAAATATTTGGCAGAGTCACTGAATCATGAAATTAGGTCACACTGACCAAGATATAGTTTCGAGGTCAATCATGGGGTCACATGGAATAAATAATCCAGGTATGACGTTTCTTCATGAAAAAGTATTCAAGATAATAGGCAAAATCACTGAACCATGAAATATAGGCCACAAATGACCTGGATCTATTTTGAGGTAAATCATGGGGTCAAATGGAACTAATAACACAGGTATGACGTTCCTCCATCAAATAGTAATCAAGATAATAGGGAAAATCACTGAACCATGAAATACAGGTCACAATGGCCTGGATTTAGTTTGTGGTCAATAATCGGGTCACATGGAATAAATAATCCAGGTGTAACATTTCTTCATCAAATAGTATTCAAGATAATAGACAAAATCACTGAACCATGAAATATAGGTCACAATGACCTAGACACATTTTGAGGTCAAGCATGGGGTCACAGGGGACTAAAAACCCAGGTATGACATTTCTCCATCAAACAGTATTCAAGATAATAGGCAAAATCACTGAACAATGAAATATAGGTCACACTGACCTAGCTATATTCTGAGGTCAATCATGGGGTCACATGGAACTAATTACCCAGGTATGACATTTTTCCATCAAATAGTATTCGTGATAATAGGCAAAATCACTGAACCATGAAATATAGGTCACAGTGACCTAGATATATTTTGGGGTCAATTATCGGGTCACATGGAACTAATAATCCAGTTATGACATTTCTCCATCAAATAGTATTCTAGATAATAGGCAAAATCACTGAACCATGAAATATAGGTCACAGTGACCTAGATATATTTTGTGGTCAATTATCGGGTCCCATGGAACTAATAATCCAGGTATGACATTTCTCCATCAAATAGTATTCGTGATAATAGGCAAAATCACTGAACCATGAAATATAGGTCAGACTGACCTAGATATATTTTGCGGTCAATCATGGTGTCACATGGAACTAATATTCCAGGTATGACATTTCTCCAGCAAATAGTCGTCAAGATATAAGGCAAAATCACTGAACCGTGAAATGTAGGTCACCATGACCTTCACCCTTTTACACTTGAACCAATGTCACTTGTTGGCTGATGTATAACCAATTCTGTCCATAACTTGTTAGCATAAGGGAAAAGTATTCAACAAATTACAAAGTTGTCCTAGATTTTGACCCCTAGCCCCACCCCATCCCCACTCCCAGGCATGAACCCAGGGGTGTGTTGTCTTGGAATCTTAGAAGACACTCCCAGGTATCCAAGTTGTAAATATGAATGCTTTGTGATGAGTGACTGCTGAAATATAAGCATTTCAAAAACTTTAACACAGCATTACATAGGTGTTCTAGATTTTGACCCCTAGCCCCACCCCGGGGCATGACCCCAGGGGTCTGTTCTCTTTGAACATCAGAAGACCCTCCCAGGTACTAAAGTTCGAAATATGAGTGCTCTGTGATGAGTGACTGTTTAGGTAGAAGCATTTGAAAAACTTTTAACACAGTGTGATGGGAACGCACACGCAAACGCACACGCCATCCGAGGTGACAACAATAGCTCTCCATGTACTTCGTAACGGCGAGCTTAAAAGGGCATTTTGCATTCTCAAATTTATTTTCTTCAAATGTGCATGCACAACCAACTAATAAAGCTAGACGCATGACTTCTTGAATGTGGCTACCTCAAAATCATTACATGTCTCACCGGAGCCCTGGCTGGTTGTCTTTGCAAAAAGTACTTGTAACTCAAAGCCAACTAATACGGCTAGACAAATGACTTCTTGCATGAAGCTACCTCAAGATCTCCACTACATGTCTATTAGCAGCACAGGATCTGGCGAGACTGCTTAAGCGCAGGATCACCTGAGCTAAGCCTTTGCTCGTTGCTTATGCAACAAGTACCCTTAATTCACAGCCAAGATATAAGACTAGACACATGACTTCTTGCATGAGGCTACCACAATATCTTCTCTACATGTCTACGACCGCTTAAGGGCATGCTCAACCTGAGCCTTTGTAGGTCGTCTTTGCAACAAGTACCCTTAATTCACACCCAAGTAATAGGGCTAGAGGCATGACTTCTCTTGCTTGATCTCCTTGACATGTCTAAGAGCAGCAAAGGCTCTGACGAGATGGCGCTTAAGGGGAGTGGGAACACCTGGCAGATTTTTCTGCCATTTTTCAAAGGGAGACAACTTTTGGGACTTCCTGTTCGCTTTTCTAGAAGCCCTGTCCCACTGAAAAAGGGGTCTACTCTTAAAGAAAAGAATTTGCTCCTCAGGAGCAAATTCTTTCCTTTAAGAATTGACCCCTATTGACATGGGAAGCGAAAATACTTTTGCAAGAGTTACCTCCCCTGAAGGTGTATAAGTACCATTTTCCTATGTGCCAGCCCATACCTATGTTCAAGAAGGTAAGTCAACATGACAATTTAATCCCAGCTCTTAAATGTTTTCGATCTCTTAATCCCCTGGAAAATTGATCATATGGGCCAGGACATGGGAAAATGTTTCATCAGACATTCTGTTCAGTGAAGCAGCCCCCGCCCATCGGGGCTTGAAGAAATAGATGGGCTGCATGATGCTTCCATGCAGAGCTGAAACCGACCGCACACGAGTACTGGTAAACCGCTTAGAGGATCTAAGCCTGCCCAGGCAAAGGAGTGCGAGTCGGCCCGTCCATGCTTATAAACCCTATTGGTTTCATTGGGCGGCAAGGCTTGAGATGTCATTTCATCTCAATGTTGGGTAAAAGTCCCACAAAATTGAAAGCAATGTCTCCAAAATGACCTATACAGTGTTGATGGGGACGATAAACCTCAAATCAAACAAACAAAATCTGTTCAGTGACGACACTTCAAAGGCTGATTGAATTATCTGTGGAATATGCTCATACATAGGGCGAAAGCAAGGTGCTAGAATGGCTCCATGGGTGCACAAGCTTAAAAGATCTGTCCCTCGAAGAACAAGCCAAGTTGTACCTTTTAATATGCATGGGATCATTATAATCTTAATATTTTTTAACTTAATTAACCTTTTCCATAATGAGAAAGAAAACAAAATATGTGGGTTTGTTTGTTTTGGTGTTCAACATCCTAGAAAACACAACAGAGGTCATGTTGACTCAGTTCACCTAAATCATACATTTCCTGTTCTTGAACAGGATGAGTCCGTCAAAATGGTCAACCAGTTTAATCAGAATAGAATAACAGATTTTATATGGGGAAACCCCTAAAACGGGTCACTGGCAAACAGTGCAAAATGCTGCGTTTGTTCAGGGCCTTTACTGTTTACAGTTCAGTCAGTTTAAACTAGATTCCCGTTATATACAAGGTAGAAGATTCAATTCAGTAGACAATGGGCCAAAGTGTGTTAAGTCATGGTGATGCTGCCAATAAAAACTAGAATTTGTTTTTCTACAAAAACACAGATGTCTCCCCCATTTTTGACTGCTAAGTATAACCTTGACATTGGAGGTATTGAGCTGGGTCTTGTGTGCAACACATCATCTAATGAAGATGAACATTTCTGCATAGTAACTTTAAAAATGTTCATTAAAAAATAAAAAGTTATTGGCCGTAAACAAAAAAAACACTTTTTTACCTTTGACCTCTAAGTATGGCCTTGACGTTTGCGGTACAACACATCGTCTCATGACGGTTAACATTTCTGCCAAGTAATTTCATAATCCATCAAAGAATAAGGAAGTTATTGACTGTCCTTTTTTGTTACCTTTGACCTCTAGGTATGACCTTGACATTGGAGGTATGGACCTTGGTCTTGCACATGACTCAGGGTCCAACTTTCAAGCCTCTAGCTCCAATAGTTTTTGAGATATCTTGCTGACAAGATTTTACTAAAAAAATTCAAAGGGCAATAACTCTTGAAAGGGGCATAATCCGGATGAGAAAAAAATACTCATCAGCTTATTTTCCATTAGGAATGCATATATGAAATTTCAAAACCATAGCATACACAGTTCTAAAGTTATGCTATGCATCACTTTTAGCATTCATTACAATGGGCACAAATTACCAAAATGACAAAGGGCCATAACTCGCAAAGTATTTTTCGGAATTTTGTCAAAAGTTAATCAGTTCATATACTCATCACCACCAATATACTCAACAACTTTCAAGGCTCTAGCTCCAATAGTGTTTGAGATATTTTGCTGACAAGATTAAAAAATTTCAAAGGGCAATAACTCTTGAAAGGGGCATAATCCGGACGAGAAAAAAAATACGCGTCAGCTAATTTTTCATGAGGAACACAAATATGAATTTTCAAAACCCTAGCATACACAGTTCTAAAGTTATGCTATGCATCACTTTTAGCATACATTACAATGGGCACAAATTACCAAAATGACAAAGGGCCATAACTCACAAAGTATTTTTCGGAATTTTGTCAAAAGTTAATCAGTTCATCTACTCATCACCACCAATATATTCACCAACTTTCAAGCCTCTAGCTCCAATAGTTTTTGAGATATCTTGCTGACAAGATTTTATTAAAAAAAATTTTAAAGGGCAATAACTCTTGAAAGGGGCATAATCCTGACGAGAAAAAAAATACGCGTCAGCTTATTTTCCATCAGAAATGCATATATGAAATTTCAAAACTATAGCATACACGGTTCTAAAGTTATGCTATGCATCACTTTTAGCATACATTACAATGGGCACAAATTACCAACATGACAAAGGGCCATAACTCACAAAGTATTTTTCGGAATTTTGTCAAAAGTTAATCGGTTCATCTACTCATCACCATCAATATATTCACCAACTTTCAAGGCTCTAGCTCCAATAGTTTTTGTGATATCTTGCTGACAAGATTTTATTAAAAAAAAATTCAAAGGGCAATAACTCTTGAAGGGGGCATAATCCGGATGAGAAAAAAAATATGTGTCAGCTAATTTTCCATGAGGAATCCATATATGAAATTTCAAAACCCTAGCATACACGGTTCTTTAGTTATGCTATGCATCAAAAGCGTAATGGATGGACGAACAAACCAGAACCAATATGCCCCTCCAACTTTTTCAAAGTTGGGGGCATAATAAGAAAGTTATTGACAGAGCACAAAAAAGGCCCTTTTTTACCTTTAACCTCTATGTATGAGCTTGACTTTTCAGGTATTAAACTGGGTCATGCGAGCAACACATCATCTCATGGTGGTTAACATTTCAGCCTAGCAATTTCAAAATCCATCTAAAAATAAGAAAGTTATTGACCAAACACGAAAAAAGGCCCCTTTTTTAACTTTGACCTCTATGTATGACCTTGACATTTTAGGTACCAAACTGAATCATGCATGCAACACATCGTCCCATGATAGTTAACATGTTTGCCAAGTAACTACAAATTCTATTTAAAAATAGGCAAGTTATTGACAAAACCCGAAAAAAGGCCCTTTTTTTACCTTTGACCTCTAAGTATGACCTTGACCTTTGAGGTACCAACCTGGGTCATCCACGCAACACATCGCCTTATATTGGTTCACATTTCTGCCATGTGATTTCAAAATCCATCTCAAAATAAGAAAGCTATTGACCAAATACGAAATAAAGGCCCTACTTTTTGACCTTTGACCTCTAAGTATGACCTTGACCTTTGAGGTACCGACCTGCCTCATGTGCACCACACATCATCTCATGATTGTTAATAATTATGCCAAGTAATTTTAAAATCCATCTCAAAATAAGAAAGTTATTGACCAAATACGAAAAAAAGGCCCCTTTTTTGACCTTTGACCCCTAAGTATGATCTTGACCTTTGAGGAACCGACCTGCCTCATGCGCACCACACATCGTGTTATGGTTGTTAATAATTATGCCATGTAATTTTAAAATCCATCTCAAAATAAGAAAGTTATTGATCAAATACGAAAAAAAGGCCCCTTTTTTGACCTTTGACCTCTAAGTATGACCTTGACCTTTGAGGTACCGACCTGCCTCATGCGCACCACACATTGTCTTATGGTTGTTAATATTTCTGCCGAGTAATTTTAAAATCCATCAAAAAATAAGAAAGTTATTGACGGGACACGATTTGCCCATACATATATACATACCAACAAACTTCCAAGGGAGATAATTCAAAAAGTATAAATGCGAGAGTTATGGTTCTTGCGCACTGCACGTTGTCTAATGCTGATTAATATTTATACGAAGTTTCGTGAAGATAGCTCTAACGGTTTTCAAGTTACAGAGCGGACACAAATGTGTGACAGACGGACAGACAGACGCCCGGGGGAAAAACAATATGTCTCTCCGAAAAAAATTTTTTCGGGGGAGACATAATTCAACATTAGGGATCCCTTTTTGCCAATACCCCACAAGTTGTTTAGTTTAATA